>CP139506.1:374003164-374143042 GCA_021014915.2 Artemisia tridentata subsp. tridentata | reverse complement strand
TCAAAACTCTTTAAGTGTCACACCCCCAAAATCGGGTCCAGCGGAAGCATATATGCCACTGGGGTGCAACTCAATTGGTATCACAACACAAGTGTAAAGAACGGTTTTCACATCAATCATTTAGAATATATTTGAGAAGTCAAAAGTGTTAAATTTACATTATGAAAAGTGGTGCGGAAGTTGGCCCATAAAATAAGTTAAGCGGTCCCAAATGTTTTATCAGAGTCTTCTATGACCATGCCATGCCCTGCCAAAAGCCTCCAGTAGCGTGCTATTGCTTGGTTCCTGAAAATACATGCTAAAGTGTCAACACGAGGTTGGTGAGTTCATAGAGTTTGCTATAAATAAGTTGAAAAGCCTTTAGAGAAAGTTTCCACAGCATAGGCATTGTAAATCCACTCAGTTCCAAGCCCTGCCCATTCAAGACTTGCAACCTGTGTGTTTACAACCCAATGCTAACATAGTATGAGTAAGACATGTGCGTATACGATGTGCGTTCTATAACACTAGAAGACCTTATGCTGCTCACGAGGAGACTTATCAATGCTGCTCACGAGGAGACTTATCAATGCTGCTCACGAGGAGACTTATCAACGCTGCTCACTAGGAGACTTATCAATGCTGCTCACGAGGAGACTTATGTTCGGCTACCCAAGTGTTTGATACTTAGGTCCGCGATATGATTCGTTCGGCTACCCCAAGTGTTTGATACTTAGGTCCGCGATATGCTTTCAAGAATAACGCAACTAAGTTTAACACAATCATGTATGTAAGCAAACAGTTTAAGCATGTATCTCCCCCAAAAGTTCAAAACGTATAAAGAAAGGGGCTATGAAACTCACCTGATATGATAGCACAATGATCACAAAGGATAGGATGCAAATGAGGCTCGGTCTCTAACTTCGACCTATTGTGAATGATATGATCTAATATAAGTAAATGAAATGCTTCCACTCATGCAATTACGTATGTTAACGATACCACTCGTTAGTTTTGAAAATAACGTTTATCGTCGAAAACTACATTTTTGACGTCTCGCTAAGTCATGAACTACTTTTCGTGTAAATATGTTGAAACGGTACTCCACGATCCTTGTTTGATGTTTTATCGCCAAATAAAATAGTTTTGTCGCAAAATAACCCTTTTTACAACTTGTGAAAATATGACCAAACGGCCTCGCAAAACTAGTCGCAAAATATTGCACGTTAAGTGTTAGGAATAGAACTTGACGTTTTTGAAAACCTTGTAACATGATCTTAATGCCGTCTCATTTGAGTTTTGGTCATACGTGACTCGATCAACGGGAAAGTAGCTCGCAACATGGTGACTTGAAAGAAAACTGTTTTACACTTGTAATATATTTTGCTATTAGAAGCTGTCAAAATTAAATAAGTTTCGTCAGGTTTTCAAACGTGTATATCTTGGTCGTTACAAGTCTGTTTTCAACGTTCTTTATATCCACGGTATCGTCATAACATGAACTAACATGTTTTCAGTAGCTCGGCTCTCCTAGATCACGTCTAACGCCTCGTTTTGTCCCTTGAAGTTCGGCAAACAGCAAGCTTATTTTCAGAAAATAGTTTTTGTGTTGTCTAACTTTAAAACTTCGTATCTCCTTCGTTATAACTCGGTTTTTATCCATTCTTTCGGCCATAGTTTCGTCTTGGAATGTATTTTCTAAATCTTTGGTCCAAAGTTACACCCTAGCCCCTGAGTTTCCCACGTTTTGCAAAATGGGACAGCAACTATCTAATAGTGTCTAGAAATGAATTTTCTAGTTTATAACTTGTACAAAGCTTAACCAAACTACTTCAAATCAACTCCACAAGTACTCAATCCTACCATACACCTTCTCAGGGTGTCATGGGTCCTAATCATCACCAAAAATAATGGGTTTCATGAGGATGCTAATAAAACTAGTAGATCTAGTGTTTAGAGATAGTTTAAAAGAAAAGTGGTATCATAAACATAAGTAACTTGCATTTTAAACCAACATAACTTGAAAACTCATAACCACATGGATCAAATGAAAGTATAACATGATTAAAAAGATGTTCTTGAGCTTACTTGATGATTGGTGAGCTAGGATGAAAAATGACCACAACCTTGGAGTTTTTATTGCAAAACTCTAACAAGGAAGGTATTTGGGACAAGAATATAACTTGATCTTGAAAAGTTTATGGTTCCTCCTTGGTTCTTGTGGTGTGCCGTGGGATTGAGAGAGAAAGGAGGAGAGTGTGAAATTTTTTTAGTGAAAAATGAGCTAGTTTAGGCATTATATAGGCCAAGGGCATTTTGGTAATTTCAACGAAAGGGTAAAATGGTAATTTCACTAGGTTTTTGAAATATCTAGATATTTTTTAGAAAATATCTAGATATTATAGGTTGGATACATATCTTGACTTACGGAGTGGGTTTTGGTCCCGCTAATTGCTAACTGTAAGTCGTAAAGTCACAAAACTTAAAACCGGGTATCCTAAAATTCCTAAATTCATGAAAATGTCACGGAAGGTGGAAAACATATATTTCTCTTGTTGGTAATGTTGTTTGGACATATCGGGATGCCTAAATGACGTTTAAACCTTAAAGTAAGTCTCGGACACGGTTTCGTGATTCTTGCAGAAATTATCCGACGAGTGCCAAAATCTCGGGTTATCATTAAAATAGTTTTAACTTACGAGAATATGAAATAAAAATTTTGGAATGAATAGTGCCAGTGAATAGTAAAAATGAATAGTAACTCGTGAATAGTAATTTGTCGAGGTTCGGAAAAATGGCCTGAAATTACTAGTTGTGACATTAAGCTCCACCAACCGCTTTTCATATTATTATTATTATTATTATTATTATTGTTATTTATTATTAATTTATTATTATTACTTTATTATTATTATTATTATTATTATTATTATTATTATTATTATTATTATTATTTTTATTTTTTTTTATTATAAACATCACTTTATTAGAAACAAATAGGATTTATTATTATTATTATTATTATTATTATTATTATTATTATTATATTATTATTATTATTATTATTACTTTATTATTATTATTATTATTATTATTATTATTATTATTATTATTATTATTATTATCATTATTATTATTCAATTATATTTAATATATGATTTATTTAAAATTAAATATAAAATAGTTTTAATATATTAGTTTATATAGTATTATTTAAAAGTTTATTATTATTATAATCTTTATAAATAGTATATTTAATAATATTAAGTTTATCTTAACCTAAAATAAATTTTTTAATATTTTAGTATAATAAGTTTTTTCCAATTTCATTTTCTTACAACCAAACACGCGTTAGTTTTGCAAATTTCAATTCCTTTGGATTCCAAATCCTAAAGATACCAATTCCTTAACATTCCAATTTGTTCACATTCCTATTCAATAGACATATTACAATTCTGAAGAAAAAAAAAACATTCTACGAATCAAACGTACCTTTAGAGAAACTTTTAATTGTAACTTCATTGCTTAATTTTGCTTAATGCACAAACCATGACTACATCACCTATTTATAGTGATCTATGAATGATTCTACAATATTTCTATTAGTGTTATTACATCTTTAGATAATTGTAACACCCCCTAATTTGAGATATAGCAGCGGAAAAGTAATTAGGGTGTTACGGGGAGGATCGAAATCAAAATCACAGAAAACGGCTCGTAAGAGGCGTTTTGAAAGTTATTTGTCATTCAAGTAAATATTTTTGATACGAAGATGAAACATTTGATTTAAAAATCCCATAAAAGATATAAAGGCTTGAAAGAATGACATATTTGATTTTTACACCATTTTAATTTATCAGAGTAATAAATGCCCGCTCCGTGTCTTGTCCTGCTTCGTTAATTACCTGAGATACACATGCTTAAAAGTGTCAACACAAAGGTTGGTGAGTTCATAGAGTTTAATGGAAAACCATTTAGTTTATTGAATTCAGAAGTATATAGTAACATTTGAGATAATTTCAGGTATGATTAAACAATCGATTTTAATAATTTCAGAGATAATATGATTATCCAAAATGAGTTCCAAGTACTGATAAACAGTTCATTTCAATAATTTCAAAAACGGAGTAATAACTGTAATAAATACTGACAGTGATGAAATGAGTGATGTTGAATATAAACACAAATAAATCATATATGTATTTAGTCAAGTTCAAGTACTAGAACATAATCCATATCACGAGATGGAACTAATGATGTTATGCCTGAGATCTATAATTCAAGGTCTGATGGATTACCTATACAGCTGTATCTAGATATATATGTTGAAGACATATATTTTCTTATGGATATTGCCCCAAGCCTCATGACACGCAAACGTTAACAGTACCGTAAACGGCGGGTGATCAATATCAAATCAATGACGTAAGATTTTGCCCTCGTGTAATAGGTGATTGTCATTTCCTATTTTTATTCAAATATAGTGCATCACGACTAATACGACTAGCCATAAAAGGCACTCCGTCAAGTAATTAGTGGGATAGGTGGTCAACCCCAAACATGTTTCGAAGCTGTCCACTATATTCGCGTTCACTACAAGTGATTAATGGCTCATGTATAAGGGACTTTCTGACAATATGGGGGAACTTAGGCAATATCAAGGTAATGATGAATCTTAAGTACTATTGCTCTTCCTAGCAAATATTTCCGTTGAAACATGGAAATAACATATAAAGATATGGGGAACATTCAAGATGTTATAGTGAAACAATTATCATGTTATATCAATCAATTCAGAAATATCATCATCTGAGTTCAATAGTTAAGCTAAACAATTAGCATGTGATATATATATATAATATATATATATATATATATATATATATATATATATATATATATATATATATATATCAAGTAATTATTAATTAGGAAATTGATTTGAATCATGTAAGTTACTAATATACTTATTCATAAAAGTAGTAAAATATATTTGAGCATGTATCTCCCCCAAAAGTATAAAACGTGTATTAAAAGAATAGGGGCCATGACTCACCTTAAGTGATATTGAGAATGATGAAAAGTAGGTTCGGATGAGATTATGGTAACGGCTTCGAAACAAGACCTGATAAATAAATATGTCTGAGAATCTGACCAAATACTATTTGGTGATTGTGAAACGAGTAACGTGTAACGATAAATGGATAACGAATAACGATTAATGAATAATATATTAATCGTTATGAAAAGATGATATGTAAATGAAGTTATTGAGATTATAATTATTATCACATGATATGATAATTAAATTATTTCCAAAGTTTTTATGATGAAATATTACGTAAAGAAAAGTAGTTGAAATATCGTTAATTATATTATTAACGTAACGTTAAATAATATATAACTGAAATATAATAAATATGCATGTGACGTGAATTGAAATGACAAAAATAGAAAATAAACTCAGAATGTCAAATAGAATTAGTTGGTCCTTGTCTTTTTCCAATTTTACACTTTTTACCCTAACGGATAGGGCTGTAAACGAACCGGACGGACACGGACGGAGGTATGTTCGTGTTCGTTCATTTAATTTTAGCCGGACAAATAAACGAACACGAACGTGTAATCGGACCAAAATTCTTGTTCATGTTCGTTTATTTAGATTTGAACTTGTTCATGTTCGTTTATGTTCGTTTATTAATAAGTTAAACGAACGTAAACGAACATAAATGCACATAAACGGACATAAATGATCATATATAAACGTAAACGGACATAAACGAACGTAGAAGTAAAGCTGGTACTTTAAACGATCCATATGATCATGCTATAATGCTATATTACATATAATATATAGTTACATCATTATCCCAAAATATGGTCTTAACAACATCATTATGATCATATTATTATACTAGCATTATCAGCCTAGTTGATGTTTACATAAAGAGATCTAAACAACATCATTATCTTAGTTAATATATACACGATAACTTCTATAGAATTCTTTTTGAACGTCGTCAAAGAATAGGTATTAGAAGTCACCCAAAAGTTGTATGAAAAAGATGTTCAGAAGCTGTGACCAAAAGAAGAGGTTTAGAAGTCATCCAAAAGTCGTGATCAAGTTATCATTACTCAAGGAAGCTCGATATTTACGAAATCCACTTGTTCCTACATGAAACAAAAAGAGATATTGGATTATTCCACCATTGTAAGAAAAAATTATTATAATTTGAATGATAAAAAGGTACCTTGGTTTTCTTTTTTTGCAGCCCATAATAATGACGATACCAATCAGCTCCACAAATAAGCATGTCTACAATGTTAGTTCCTAAAGAAGAACGATGTGGATCAATAACCCTCCCACCGGCACTAAAAGTAGATTCCGAAGCAATGGTAGTGAGTGGTATTGCCAATATCTCAGTAGCCATTTTGTATAGAATTTTAAACTTAGAACTTTTCTCCTTCCACCAGCCTAATGCATCAAAGTATACACCTGGCTCACCAATGTACACTTCTTCTTCCAAATAAGTATCAATCTCTGACTTCTCACTTATAGTCGTGCCCTCACTTCTGATATGTTGATCATACTTGGCTGTGCCAGTTTTGATACGTTTATCCGACTTAGATGTTGAGCTTAGACTACTCTTAGCCACACCACTTTGACTCCCAAGATTTACATTTGTAACAACATTGACTGCTTTATAAGCCTCAACATACTCATTATACAAATCATCTAAAGTGTCTCGAACAATTTTCTTCTGAATAATAACCTCATCCACGGAATATATGGCCTTAAAAGAGAAATCAATCAACTCCATCTTGTATCTAGGATCTAAAATAGCTCCAATTGAAATTAACAAATTAGAGCTACCCCAATACTTGTCAAATTTCTTTTTCATCTCAGTAGCCATGTCTTTCATGCAATCACTGGCATCCAAAAATACTCCATCCAATTCTTCTTTAATCCCATACAACTCACTAAGAAATAAATTGGACGTAGGATACTCGGACCCTATATGATAATAGGATGAATTAGTTAGTCGTTCTTGAAAAAAAGACTTGTAATAAAAAAGATACTTAAAAGAGATACCTGAAATTATCTTTGTAGCCTCGTTGAAAAGTTTCAAGAATGAGCAAACCTCTTCAACTTTTTCCCAGTCTTCCTCACTTGGCAAAGTGGTGTATGTAGGTTCTCTGTCAGCATAATTCACAATGGTGAGTGAGCCTTAAGCTGCAATAAAACACAAAATATATAAGAATACCTGTTAAAGTTTAAACAATGGTGGAACATGAATCACCACTAGCTGTAGATTTTTAGTTATCAATATGTTAAGCTGCAATAAAACACAAAATATATAAGAATACTTGTACAAGGAGTAACATAGAAAAATATAAACTTGATGAGGTATAGTTACGATATATATGAACTGATATTGAAAGCTAAATGAAATAAAACATCACTCTCTAGTCTCTAAAGTTTAAAAACTAGTTTAAGCAAATAAATGTTTCGAATGAAAATATTGCACGTGGGTTATTTTAAACCATTTTCTAATCCATATCAATAGTCTTTATCTAGGGAAAACAAGTGGGTCAAGGACTCTGGTGCCAAAATTCCCGCTCAATGTATGGTGTATTTTTCAATTTTTATCAAACTTAAATGTATTATTTAAAATAAATTAATAAGTATTTTATTTTTAAGTATATTATTGTTAGGGAGCTTTGAACGTAATCGGACGAACATAATAGAACGTAATCAGACGAACATAATCGGACGAATATAATCGAACGTTCACGAACGCAAATAAATGAACAACGCGTTTGTTCACGTTCGTTTATTTAAGTAAACGGACCAAAAATCTTGTTCGTGTTCGTTCATTTATTAAATAAACGAACATAAACGAGTTTCCCGCCGAATGATAGGTGAACGGTTCGCTGAACATTCAGTTCGTTTACAGCCACGGAGTTTGCGTTATGTCGTTAGTCCTTTATTTATATAATTTATAATTATAGTCCACTACTTTATCCAATATACAATTCTGGTCCTGGGAATTGATAATATATCATTTTATACCCTAAAGATACTGTCTTTACATTTTCAGTCCATAGTTTAAACATTTGGCAGTTTTGGTCCCTCTAGGTGTTGTCGCGTTACATTTTTAGTCCAATTTTACAAAAATGATGGGAAGAATTATGCTAACTTTTCCGCAGCTTTTTCAAGTTAGAAACAGCTTATTTTAACAGCTTATCAAGTCTAGAGCTTATTATTTTACTAAATGGGCTTTAACGACTAAATTAGTGGCCCGATAACATTTAAAAATCCGTAAATCGTGAGACGAGTTGGGCTCGTCAAAAATATCATTTTTCAAGTTCTAGTTTCATATCAAAAAGGTTTGATAAGCTAGCTTATCTCGTTAGCTTAAAATCTGCTTAATGGGTTAAAAAGCCCATCTCGCCATTTTATTAGTTTTGAAGATTGGTTTTATGCGAATTGCTTTGGCAATTTTTGAGTGTCGAAACAAGTTTATCTTTACGAGTTATATAAATGGAAATGATAGCTAGTTAAGTCGTCTATTAGGTTATGTAATAATATTGCATGTGTTACACCCATATCCCGGTAAGGTACTATATATGTATTAAATAAGTTATGTATTATGTTTTATGTGTTAAGTGGTAAATATGTGTGATCGATTTAGAAAGAAAGAAACTTGGAGGACTAGTCTTGCCATACAGGCAAAGTTTATTACTTAAATATCTAATACTTGGGATAATTGAGAAAAGTCTAGAAATATTGAGAGTGTGAGGTTGTGGTGTCGATCCAGGAAAAAGGAAAAAGAGAGGGAAAAGATCAAGTGGGTTCTTCTACCTTTGATTAAAGCAATTAGTAAAGAGTCAAGCTCTAGTAACTCAAATCCTTATAAGATATCACAAGTAAGTACTTCCCCTAAATGATGAAATTAGGGTTCATGTTATAATAATTGATCATAATGATCAAAGGTTAATAATTCATGATTAGTTAGTTAATTAGTCTCTAATTTGAGATGATGGTGATATAGGGAGCAAGTGAGAAGTGAGAAGTGGGAAGTGTCGCTAGTGAAGTTGTGATTTAAGAATCAAGGTAAGTATATTGGCTATAACATGTTCTTGTTAGCTTTATCATATCTTGGTATGATAATGGTTTATGTTGTTAGCTTTATCATGTTTAATTACATGGTAATGGTGAAGGATAGGGTATAGGGTGCGAGTTAGCTAGTTATGGATCCATCACTAGGCTTAGCTTAGTTAGTCGTTGGGCTAACTATGGGATGAGGCTCAACCTTATGGGTTGATCGTGTTTAGGCCGACTATGTTGGCGTGAGGTAAGTGCCCCTATATCGCTAGCTTAACTAGTGGTTATACTAGTTATGGTTATGTATGATTTATGATGTTAGCTTGTTATGCTATGTACTTACTAAGCGTTTCGCTTACGTGTTTAGTTGTAATGTTTTCTTGATAGGTACCGAAGAATCGAGCAAAGGTAAAGATAAGGTTATGTGATTATGTAGTAGAAGTTCATGCTAGAAGAAGTGATGAACTCAAATAAGTACATTTTATTACCATCATTTATCCTATTTATTTGACTTGTTTTATTATATTATCTGTGAGAATTGATACGTTAATGTTTACTTTTGTAATTCTCAGGTAAAAACAAGTATTATGTGAAACTTGGCGATTTTGGACTAATTATGGAGCAAAACAAGCAAGAAGTTAAGAGTCTACTGAAATGTACAAGATCAAGACATTCTGCTCCAGATGCGCCGCATCTTACTTATTACATACGGCGCATCACTATCAAGATTTCACAAGATATTATCCAAGACGGCAAAGGACATGCGCCGCATCTAAGTATGGAGTTGCGCCGCATCTTCTGGCGGTGTACAAATATTCTGGAATATAATAACCTTGGACCCCACGTGAAGTTAAGTCAATGCGCCGCATCTACTTATTCAATGCGCCGCATCTTACCTCAGACAGAAACTATAAATACCCCAAAGACCGACGAATTCAGAGGTTCGACATTTAGCTAAGTACGAGAAGACAGAAACCCTAGGACGAATTCAGTCGAAGTAGCAGCACAAGACACACCTTGAACGAAGATACAAGAGCTGTAAGAAGGTCCTGCATGTATTTAATTCATTAAGTAGTTTTGTTTTATTGTGTTAGTAAACTTTAATTCATCAGGATTGGTGGCTTGTGTAATGTGACAACGGAAAGATTGCACTCCCTTTAATATTGCTTTCCCATCAATTAAAGTTTATATGTTGATGTCTTTGGTGACTTTTATTAGTGCATTGATAACCTCTGTGTCTAGCTGAGCGTTGATCGGGTCGCCATGCCTCTGCCCTCGCCTATTTATTAGATCGCCTATGCATTCTATCGTCTGTAGAAAAGTAGGAAGAAAGATAAATAGGATAGTCATAAGTAATCATTAAGGGTTTACTCGCCAATAAGATTAGAACCAACGAGAAAGGACTTAATCTCGGTGCGTTGCATTGAACTATACACTTCATATAAAACTAGCAATATAACAAGTGACAAGCTACTTAACTATCAGGACAGGTCTTCTTATTGTCTCGAGTATTTATCTGTGTACGTGTGTGCTACTCGCTGATTCGTGCCTATTAGTTTAGTTTATTATTTAATTGCAACCAAACCGTGCCAGTCTCTCAGGCTGAACCCCCTTGCGTTAGATTAGGTTGTATAGCTAACTTAAGATATTAAAATACTGATTAGAATAACTAGATAATACGTTCCACTCTTAGTGATCGACACTCTACTTACCATTATATTCATACTGACCGGGTACACTGCTCGTTAAAGTGTGTGTGTTATTGATAAGTCGGCTAAATATAAATTTAAAACTTGAATACTGCTAAAACCACAACGACATACCGTGGGTATAAATTAGAGCATACGCACACGCACATCAAGTTTTTGGCGCCGCTGCCGGGGAGTGAATTGTTATTATCTATTAATTTGATTAGTATTTTAATTAGGTTTTTCTTTTTAATTTTTATTCTAACCGCTAACCGTGTTGTATATTAGGTTAAATTGCATTCATTGTATTATTTTGCATATTTTCTGTTTTTCGTGTGTTTTTATTTTCTTTTATTTGTGTTTATTTTGGTTTGTTTTTATTTGTTTTTATTCTTCGTATTTTCTGTATTCTGCTATCGTTGTACTGAGCTAATTCAAACGATACGGCGCATCTATTTTCTTAGATACGGCGTATTGCGTTTAATTTTTATAAAATACAACGCGTTTAATTAATTCGATACGACGCATCTTTCCCCAAGATACGGCGTATCTGTTTTTAATAAGAAATTTTTCTAAACGATAACGCCATACGACGCATCTGCTTTTGCAGATACGACGTATCTATTATTTTAATTAAAAACAGTTTTCGAATTATTAAATAGATACGACGCATCGATTTTGTCGATACGGCGCATCTTTACTGATAATCAAAAATCTTATATTTTGAAATGTAACGAAGTAACGGCGTATTAGTTTTTGCTGATACGGCGCATTAAAATTTTTATAAGTATAATTAATTTTTGATTATTAAAACATACGGCGCATTTGATTTATCGAGGGCGGCGTATTGCTTTTCTGAATAAAAGTCTGATTTATTTTTAACGTATTAAGATACGGCGTATCCCATTTATAGGATACGGCGCATCAACAGCAGATAGCAGAAGCTTTTATTTTACTTTGATTGTTTCACTCTTCTTTTGCACGAGTAAGTTTTATTTCAGGAAGATGGACGATCCGGATATTACAATGGAAGAATATCTCAAGTTTATAGAGGAAAGAGCCTTGAGCAATAATCAGGTGTATGATTGGAAAAGAGCAAGATATGGTGCACAAGTCATTGAGACAAAAGAAATCACTATGGAAGAATACTTGATTTTAGGGCATGAAAAGTCAAGGAAAGAAAGAAACAAATTGCCATTTCAACACACTTGGTGTATGTCAAATGATGATGAAGAAGATTCATATACAGTGAAACCAATTCCGGAAATTGTTCTTGATAGTACTTTTTCTCCGGAGATTGCACAAGATGATGTGTATACGGAACCTTACGTTGAAGAATATTCTGCAATCGTATTACCACCATTAGACAATCCAACGGATGAAGATGAAAAGTATTCTAATTTTGATTTCGAACCATTTGACGCCATAGTTTATGATGACATACCTCAACCAGATTTTGACCCAACGAGGGATTTTGAAGAAATCTGGGATTACCTATTTAAAGATGAAATTCGGGACGATGCTGAAATTGCAAGACCACTAGTTGAAGATGGAGATTCATAAGATGAATTGGAGTCACTTACAACACAAAGTGGTACAAATTTATTTAATATTACTAATCCCGTTACTAATAATCTTGCTAGTTTTCCTAAACAGGTTGCAAAACAAAAAGATGATGAGGTGAAATTTATTACACTACCTATTGAAGCACCTGTGATCAACCCGTATTTGGTGGAGCTCGAAGAAGAGTTTGGTGATGAGCTCTTAAACATTGCTATGATTGATGAAGATGATGATTTTGACCCTATGAAGGTTATTGAGGAACTCGAACTTTTACTTACCAAAGACCCTTTCTCATCTTCTGCGGAAGTCAAGGGACGCCTTACTACCAAAGAGACTAACCAAGAAGAAAGGAGACTCATTTTTCCTCAACATACTACTCTTTCAGATGAAGTGGTCAAGTCATCCAATTTACCAACCAAACCGGGTAAGAATAGGGAAGATGTACATATATTGCCAAGGTATGATCTTTATGTATTTCTTCCATCTTTAATAGCAAATTTACACTCTTTTCGTGTTTATTGCTACTATCACCCGCACTTGATCCCAAGTGGGGGGAACAACACCCTTTTACACAGTAAATAAGGGTGGAGTCAGGCTCGTGACTCGAACAAAAACAAGCGCTTCGTGGGAGGCAACCCATGCTTATCTTTTATTTTTATATTCTATTCTGTGTCGAGTCAGTCAGGCCCACAGAGGATACGGCGCATCTCCATCCTGAGATGCGACGCATCTCCTGCACTGGTCATATCTTACTTTATTTTTCTGCATTTTTACTTTTGACTTTAAAACTTTTTGTCAGTTTATTTTAATGCGGCGCATCCCTGGTTAAGGATGCGACGCATCTTCTATTCTGATTCGTATTTATTCCAGGCTCGATACGGCGTATCTTCTTCCATAAGATACGGCGTATCGACTGACCTGATGATTTTCAGTTTTAATTTTTATGTTTTATTTTTACTAACTACTAATGTATTATGCAAGTTTGAACCTTCTTAATTCAGGTGTGTTTAAGTCTTGGTGGTATTATAGATTCCTGCATTTCCTGTGGATACATCAATTATGAAGCTTAAACGTTCTCATCCACAAGAAAGATGATTTTTGCTCTTATACTAATAATGGAGGATCATACCGAGCAAATCTCATGGGAGTTTTTCTATTCTAATTCTTTTATTTTCCAGTTTTTAACCTTTTATACAAACAACGAGGACGTTGTTTAACTTAAGTGGGGGGATTGGAGAATTAGAACACTTACTTGTCCTAAACTTTTCAAAATATGCTTAAAATGTGCTTAATATATCAAAATTTAAATTTTTTAGCATGTTTTTGTTTAAAGTCTAAGTTGCATAGCTGCACACATGATGTTATTTTCAAAAATTGTGATTTTTCAAAAATTCACAAATCTATGAGTGTGCCGGTGACTTGTAAACTTTAGAACTTGGCTTGTATACTATTCGAGACCACCATAACAAGTATTATTTATATAATTGGAATGACTTGTCTAAATTGGTAAATTTCTAGGATTACACCCAAATAGCCTATTATATGTTTTGTGTTATTAGCTAACTACACTGGTTAATTAACCCCCGTATAAACCCTTTTGTTACTCTCACTTTTAGAGTAAGATACCCCTAGAAAAACACTCAGAGCCATTCCTTTCGTTTCTTACACCTTTGTTAAAATGTTTCGTTACACCCTTACACCTTAGCCTACCCTGTAGATTAAAATCCGTGGTTGGTTAATTGCTTTAGGCAAAGTGTGTTTCCTTACATTACCTGTGTTCGCGTGCGTAATTCATTATCTATGGTTAGGTCGGGAAATTGCACAATGCAATTGGAGTGAAAGTAAATATTGTATATCTTTGAGTTTATTTTTCGTGTGTTTACTACTTTCACTATTACCGTTATTTCTGAAGTTATGAAAAGTATGGAAAAATTATCCAGAATTATCGTTATAGTGATGTGGTGAAATTTTACACATCTATGTTTATGTTTAAAAAAAATAAATAAATAAATAAAAAAAATCAAAAAAATAAGAAAAGAAAAAGAAAAAAGGAAAAGTTGGAAGTATGTTTTTACCAACTTATGTAAAGTTTTGTATTAAGTGGTCGATATCACCACTAGTTGTTGTATATTATATCTATGGATTGAATGGGAGTTGAACGTTATGGGAACGCCAACTAAAGGTTATTCTTTGATTGAGATCTTGTTGAGTATAATTCGTGTCTACCTAAAAGCGTGTGTTTTCAAGTGTTAAAGCGTGAGTTATTCTATGATATGAGTCTTATTCATGGGATGGTTGGGATAGTAATTAACCACACTTAGGATTTTAATTTATCTGTTTTGTTTATTTTTTTATTTTACACCAATTTATATCCCAAATATTATCCATACCCTATATTATTCTTTATCCAAACCTTTGATTTATTGAGATTAGGGATTTGAGCAATCTTAAGTATCGTAGTCGTGGATTCGACTATGTACTTATGATTTTGTCGCCCTTTTTGATATAATATTATTGGTGAAGATTACTTGGTCCTATCTTTAGCCTATTCGAGTTAAGGATTTGAGCAATTGCAAGTATCGTGTTCGTGGATTCGATCATGTATTTGTGATTTTGTCGCCTTTTCTAGAATTTGAGATCGATAGAGATTAAGGAGAATGATTAACCCTTAAACTACAAACCCTTTTTACCGCTTTAGACTTGTTATTCCTTGGCTTTAGTAGGGGAGATGTGTATACTTGCCAAGCTTATGATAGAATATTCTTCACGACTGGACAGTTAAACGATTAGATTTGCTTTTATCAGAATATAATATTTTACTTCTAATTCGTTGAGTGTTTGGTTGTGTGATGATGACAAAAATGAATACATGCTTAAATATAAAAATAAATCCTAATATCTTTTAGGATACATTTTCATAAGATTAATTCTAAGGTTTACTTGGGGACAAGTAAAGTTCAAGTGGGGGGATATTTGATGAACTCAAATAAGTACATTTTATTATTATCATTTATCCTATTTATTTGACTTGTTTTATTATATTATCTGTGAGAATTGATACGTTAATGTTTACTTTTGTAATTCTCAGGTAAAAACAAGTATTATGTGAAACTTGGCGATTTTGGACTAATCATGGAGCAAAATAAGCAAGAAGTTAAGTGTCTACTGAAATGTACAAGATCAAGACATTCTGCTCCAGATGCGCCGCATCTTACTTATTACATACGGCGCATCACTATCAATATTTCACAAGATATTATCCAAGACGGAAAAGGACATGCGCCGCATCTAAATATAGAGTTGCGCCGCATCTTCTGGTGGTGTACGAATATTCTGGAATATAATAACCTTGGACCCCACGTGAAGTTAAGTCAATGCGCCGCATCTACTTACTCAATGCGCCGCATCTTACCTCAGACAGAAACTATAAATACCCCAAAGACCGACGAATTCAGAGGTTCGACATTTAGCTAAGTACGAGAAGACAGAAACCCTAGGACGAATTCAGTCGAAGTAGCAGCACAAGACACACCTTGAACGAAGATACAAGAGCTGTAAGAAGGTCCTGCATGTATTTAATTCATTAAGTAGTTTTGTTTTATTGTGTTAGTAAACTTTAATTCATCAGGATTGGTGGCTTGTGTAATGTGACAACGGAAAGATTGCACTCCCTTTAATATTGCTTTCCCATCAATTAAAGTTTATATGTTGATGTCTTTGGTGACTTTTATTAGTGCATTGATAACCTCTGTGTCTAGCTGAGCGTTGATCGGGTCGCCATGCCTCTGCCCTCGCCTATTTATTAGATCGCCTATGCATTCTATCGTCTGTAGAAAAGTAGGAAGAAAGATAAATAGGATAGTGAGAAGACCTTGGTTATACACGGTTAAAGTGGTTAAACCTTGTGTCTTTGTGTATGAGATATATTGACTTAATATGATTAAGCACGCGGAATTTACTTAACCACACTTAGAAGGTTATGTATGTTATGGAAATGGAAGAATTATGTTTGTTACTTAACAATGAACAAAGAAAGTTTTTCACTAAACGATTCAATATTATTCCAAATAATACGAGTGATCTTGAGTTTCTCACTAGGGTTACAAAACCTTGAATCTTATGTTACAACTTGTGATTTTTTGTTTGTTCTATGTCTTAACAGTTATGAGTCTATAATTATGCATGTGTACACAATATCCAAGTCTAAGATCTCTTTTATAGTTGCAAGAGATCTTTACAAATTGCTTAAAGTCTTGACCGACTTACTTGGTTAACTTATGCTTTATTGTGTCAGTACATAAGATACAACATGTATCTATGTATACAACTTGTTAACTAAGCACATGGAGTAAGATATTTATCTACCGTATATGTTTGACCAAAATACAATAAATATCTTTTCGATCTTATCCAATGAGTCACTGATCAGCAGTACCATATACAACTAGCAGTACCTTCAACTTGAACTAGCAGTACCTTCTTGCTCTAGCAGTACCTTGATGATGAACTAGCAGTACCTTTGACTTAGAGTAAATTCTAATACTCTAACTTCAGAATATTTAATTCCCAACAATCCTCCCCTAAACATGTGAATCAATTCAAACATGTTTTCTGAATTAAATGAGGACTTGTGAAGATCTTTCAAACACTTCATGAATCTGAAATATTCTTCTTATTCTGAACTCATCTGCTTTGTTCTTCTTCGACTTCAGCAATATCAAAACATTGTACCAAAGATGGTGCAATTTCCTTGGATGGAGGAATTGTAAGAGGCAATGATTTCAACAAGTGAAATCATCTATCAGCATGCCTTTGCAAGTGATAAACAAACATAATGAACTGAAATTGAAACTTTCCTTCGTTTGATCTAGATAGAACTTTCTCCTTTAGAAATGCTTCATCCCTTCTAGATATTTGATCTGTTCTTGTCATTTTCAACCTCTACATCATCATCTTGTATGCTCTTATCTTCTCCTTCCATATATTGGTTTATTCTTCCTTTCTGGGCAATTATTACCTTCTCTGAGATGGTAACCTCCCCTAAAGCAAATAACTTTTGTTTCCTCCCCTTGTTTGGAAGATCTCACTATGTACCTTTGACTGATCTATCAATGTGTAACTTTTGTTGTCAGACAATATTGTACATGAAGCCATCAATTCCTTAAGAGTTTAAGTTTCTGTCCTCATCACTTCTAGGTGTGTTAACTCCTATGAGAGGTGAATCAGTGGACATTTTGATTCATAATCCATCAATGAATGGTTTTTCTGAATCCTTGAAAATCCTTTTAAGAAATCATTTAACTTAGTAGTATGTTCTTGATTTTTAGAATTGAAAAATCATACTACATTCAACCATTTTGAAAGAATCAAGTGTATAACAGACACCTAATCAAAATTTCGGTTTAAAAATAACCTCTGGTTGTGTGAGAACCAATGTATTTCAGTTATCACTAACTGCCTGTGAAAAGATAAATCTATTCAAAAGATTTTCTTGACAGGGTTTCCAGCTCATAGTAATTGTTACCTCCAACACAAGTGTTAGATTCACTTTCACTAGCTGTTATTTCTATCAGATGTCCTTAGACTAACTCATTATACTTGAAAGTATAAAATGATAGAAAATGAGTTGTATCAGTTACTATCTGATCAACTAAGTCATCAATTCAATGTGAAATATCATAATTAGATTTCAAGAAAGAAGTTTTAAGGAGGTTAAATTCCTAAACTCAGTCCATCATAAATCTATTATGGTCAGCAATTTTGATAAACATTCTGCTGTTCCCATTTCACTTGAAATATCCTTTGTGTTCACATAATTCATACCTGAAATAGTTAGTCTAAAACCAAAAGAACAATGTACAAAGTACTTGTCTTGCATTAGTTTAATCATAAAACCAACTGTATGAATAACACAATTCAAATTTTGATATATTAGCAGTACCTTATAAATCCAGCAGTACCAACAAAAATTTATGTACAAAAACACATCATATTGAAAATTTAAAGATTAAGCATTCCAATACTTGCTATCAAGTACTGAAACCTTGAAACATCAAAAGCTTTTGTTAACAGATCTACAAAATTATGCTCTGAAGCAATTTTAAGAACTTGAATTAATCTTTTCTCATTGCAATCTCTTATAAAGTGATGTCTAATTTCAATGTGTTTTGTTTTAGAGTGTTGTACCGGATTTTTAATAATACAAATTGTACTACTATTATCAATATAAATAACAGTGTTTAAGAAATTGTACCCATAATCAAGAAGTTGGTTTTGAAGCCATAGAACTTGACTAGAGCAACTTGCAGCAGCTATATATTCAGCTTCAGTTGTTGAATTTGCCACACTTGTTTGCTTCTTACACTGCCATGAGACAAGTCTACACCCAAGGAATTGACATCCTCCAGTTGTTGACTTTCTGTCCAAGCTAGCACCAGCATAATCACTATCCGAATATGCTACCAAGTCAAAAGGAGATTCTCTAGAATACCATATACCCAACCTTGGTTGACCTTTGAGATATCTAAAAATTCTCTTGACTGTAATTAAATGAGAAACCTTTGGAGTAACTTGAAATCTTGCACATACACAAACAGGAAACATGATATCAGGTCTAGATGATGTAAGATACATCAAGGAGCCTATCATAGATCTGTAACTGTGTACATCTACATTTTCTCCATCTTCATCTTTCAAAAGGTGCTTCTCTGGGTCCATTGGTGTGCTTGCAATTTTTGAATCAGCAAATTGAAATTTTCTAAGTATCTCTGTAACATATTTGTCTTGACTAATAAATATGCCTTCAGATGATTGCTTAACTTGCAAACCCAAAAAGAATGTAAGTTCTCCCATAGAACTCATTTGAAACTTATCTTTCATAAGCTTCTCAAATTCTAAACACATTTCCTTCCTTGTAGATCCAAAGATAATGTCATCCACATACACCTGCACTAACAGAAGATCCTTCTTGTGCTGTTTGATGAAAAGTGTCTGATCAATCTTCCCTCTTTGAAATCCATTGTCTAATAAGTAGGAAGCAAGTTTTGCATACCAAGCTCTTGGTGCCTGATGAAGGCCATAGAGAGCTTTCACTACTCTGTACACTTTGTTTGGATGTAATGGATCAATGAAACCAGGAGGTTGTGAAACATACACCTCTCTTCCAATTTCACCATATAAAAATGCACTTTTGACATCCATTTGATAGACTGTGAAGCCTAAAAATGAAGCATAAGCTAGAAACAGCCTAATTGCCTCAATCCTTGCTACTGGAGCATAAACTTCATCATAATCTATTCCTTCTTCTTGTGTGTACCCTTGTGCTACTAGTCTAGCCTTATTCTTGATCACAATTCCTCTGTCATCCCTTTTGTTCTTAAAAACCCATCTAGTGCCAATTAGCTTCTCACCTGTAGGTAAATCAGCTAGCACCCAAACCTTTTGAATCTTGAACTGAAGAAGCTCTTCTTGCATAGCCTCTACCCAGCTTGAATCATCTAGGGCTGTAAGAATATTCTTTGGTTCCTTTTGAGAGAGAAAACATACAAATAAACATGAGTTTGAAAGTTCATGTTGTTTTGAAGCATAAAGGGCATCAAGAACCCCTTTTTGGTCTGAAGAGACTAGTTGTCTTCTTGTCTTCACACCAGATTGTATATCTCCTATCACATTATCCAGGGAATGAACTTTGTGAATTCTTGTGTGTGGGGTAGTAGGAACATGATAAGATGATGAAAGATTAGTCAAATCCACTTCATCTTCTTGGAACTCTGCATCTTTTGAGTGTGAAGGACCAGCAGGACCTTCAACTGAACTAACAGTTCCTTCAAATGAACTACCAGTACCTTGAGAAGTACTAACAGTACCTTGCTCTGTCTCAGCAGTACCATCAATATTTAACATATTGAGTTGTTCCTCTGTTCCAACATCTTTTCTTTGAGCTTCAACATCTTCTTTTGCTTTACCAGAAGAAGATTCATCATTGTTTGAAGCTAAATCCACACTGGTACTTGACCACAATGGCATAATGACATCAGATTGATCTTTATCTAACTCCACCTCATTTGTTGCTTGTGAACCTGAAAAATTATTAGTTTCTGCAACAACGGGTAAATAATTCATAGAGTTTGTTAGATAATCAAGATCAAATATCCATTTGGGTCCTTGACCTACTACATTGGATTTGTTTTCCTGAAACTCCACATGTAGTTCTTCTTGAACTTTCTCAGTTCTTAAGTTGTAAACTCTAAAAGCTTTGCTAACAAGAGAATATCCAACTAAGAAACCTTCATCTGCTTTACCATCGAATTTTCCTAAATGGTCTAAGGTATTGAGAATTGTCACATGACATCCAAAAGGTCTAAGAAATCCGATTGCATGAGTTCTACCATTAAAGAGTTCATATGATGTCTTATTGTGAGGCTGCACAACTAAAACTCTATTTTGAACATAGCAAGCAATGTTAATTGCCTCTGCCCAAAAGATTATAGGTAGCTTAGAATCAGCTAACATTGTTCTAGCAGCTTCAATTAGTGTTCTATTCTTTCTTTCAACAACTCCATTCTGTTGTGGTGTTCTAGCAACACTATATTCTCTCCTAATACCCTTTTCTTTGCAGAAATCATCCATAACTCTATTTCTAAACTCTGTCCCATTATCACTCCTAATGACTTTTACTTTCTTGCTTACTTGGTTTTCTATCAGTGTAATGAAGTCCTTAAGGATGCTTGATGTCTCATCCTTAGTGGCTAAAAAGAAAACCCATGTAAATCTGCTATAGTCATCAGTTATAACAAGACAATATTTTTTATGTTGCATACTCCTTACTGAAACTGGTCCAAATAAGTCCATATGAAGCATAAACAATGACTGATTGATAGAGTTAAAAATTTTGGGCTTACAAGTGGCTTTGTGTTGTTTGCCTTTTAGACAAGCAATGCATGTTTGATCATTTTCAAATCTTTTGTGAGGTAAACCTCTTACCAAACCATTCTTAACAATTTTATTTATGGTTTTGAAGTTAATATGACCAAGCCTTCTATGCCATAACATTGATTCATCTAATGTGGCCTTTGATACAAGACAAGTTAAATCTTCTTTAGGAATGATGTTCTTCATATCAACACTATACATATTGGCCTTTCTAGGAATTCTAAGAAGTACTTGATTTTCATCAGGCATCTTAAAATCCTTAGATAGAACAAGACATTCAGTGTCAGTAAAAAGGACATTATTCTTTTTGTCACACATTTGTGAAACACTAAAAAGATTATACTTTAACTCTTGTACATAGTACACATTTTCAAAATCTAAATTTCCGGTTTTAATAGTACCTTTACCAGAAATTTTGCCACGAAAACCACCTCCAAAGGTAACATATCCTCCATTGAATTCTTGAAAATCTGAAAGATAAGACATGTTGCCTGTCATGTGATTGGAACATCCACTATCTGAGTATCCTTGATCTTGATGATCAATAGAATGTCCCTGCACACAAATAAGAAAGTTAGTTTTCTTTGGGGATCCAAGCCATTACTGACTTGAATCTGCCTCTTGCATCAATATAGTTTAATCTTTTAAGGACTGTTGATGCAACATTGGATTTTTGAATCCAACATGCTGAGGCCTTAACAGCATTTGCCCTATTACCCTTAGCAGCAGAGTGAGTAACATGCTTAGCAGAGTATGCTAACTTTGAAGTCACACCCTTTGGTTTCCAAATTTGTTTGTAAACCACTGCTTTTGTTTGAATGGGTCTTAAAACAGTTTTAGATGCATGTATGAAAGTTGTTTTTGCATCCTTAGCTGTTGATTTTGGGTTAACAGTCATCATAGGTCTAACAGTACCTTTTGATCTACCAGGACCTTTAATTTGTTCTGGCAGTACCTTTATGTATGTATTAGCAGGACCTTTTTGTCTATCAGGACCTTTGGGTCCAGACTTGTTTGAGACTGTTCTGGGTTTAGTTCTAAGAGTATTAGAGTGAAAAAGAGTTTGAGGAGTTTGCCTTTTGTAGTTCACCCTATTGTTTTCATACCCAGTTACCCTTTGGTTGCAGAAAGCTGCAAGATGGTCAAAACTACCACATGTATAACAAGCTTTATTATAAAATGCAAAGTCATCACCTAATTGGTTAGACTTGAGGTTGTTCCAATTCCTTTGGTTACCTCTGGGCTTGTTTGTAGTTCTATATTGTTCACAATATCTAACTGGTTTCCTAACAGTCTTAACATTTGACTTAGGCCTGTTAGTGTTGTGATTGACTATCTTAGGAATACTTGTTCCTACTTTCTTAACCACTACAGGTTTAGACATAACCTGTTCTTCTTCATCACTATCACTATCAGTTGTACAATCTTCAACAACTATAGCATCTCCTTTCTTAACAAAGGACACCTTGTCCTGATAAGATAAAGTTTTATCTAAACTTTTACTTACCTTTTCTATCTTTGGAGATTTAGTGACCTTAGAACCATATTCCATGATTGGTTCTTGAAACTCAGGTAACCCTGTGTGTGCTAAGTCAATACCTGGAGGTGAATGAACACCTCTGTATGGTGGGGGTACAGACTTAAATCCAACACCAGAATTAACCTTATCAATAACTTGGGCTTCCCAAAGCTTATTGAATCCTTCTGAGGAATGTGCTAAAACATCCACAGAAACCTTTACATTTTCTCTTTCATTTTTGTGTTTAGCTAATGAATCATTCAACTCAACAATACACTCATCTCTGATCTTAATGTCATTTTTTAGTATATTGATGTCATCAGCAAAATGAATTTCATTATTTTTGAAATGTAAGACTTGTTTTTCTAAAACACCTAGACCTCTTTTATGATTAGCCAAATTAAAAAGAGAGTTAAGTAGCTCTTCTCTATGAGCTTCAAATTTCTTATTAAGGTCTTCATAAGCTTTAAGATTAGGACATGATTCAGTACAAGATGTAATATTGTTTACCTCTGAATCAGAATGGGCCATTAGAGCAAATTCATTGGCCAAAAGAGCAGCATTTGGTGGTGCATCCTCTTCAATAGCCATAGAGCTCCAATCATAACCAATACCATCAATAGCCAACATAGCCTTTGGCTCTTCAACAGTAACTTCCTTTCTCCTATCTTGCTTATACCATGTGTTTCTATTCTCCTGCTTTCTTGGGCTTCTACACTCCTTAGCAAAGTGTCCTAACCTATGACAGTTGAAACACTCCACTTTCTTCTTATCAAACCCTGCAGTATCATTACCATTTATGGTAATTTGCTTCCCAGTTCTTTGCCAATGTTTCTTGGCTCTCATACTGAGCAAAGCAACCTGCCATTTGATGTCCATCTCTTCCAAATCATCACTATCAACCTGCTCAAGGTCTTCATGATTTAGAGGAGAACCACTAGACTGACTAGATATAAATACATAGAATGCTGGATCACCAAGTCCTGCAACAGTCTTGTGTGCACTAGTAGAAGGACCACCATTTGTAGCATTAGAAACACCTTCAACTTCTTCTACCTCTTCAGCCTTACCAATACTAGGAGATGACAAAAGTGCCACGTTCCCAGAACTAGTACCATAAGTTCCAGACTTTCTAAGACTTTGTTCAACAATTTTAAAGTTGTTGTACAAATCATTGAGCTTCATTGTTTCAATGTCTGGTTTGTTCATCCAGACAATAACATGAGTATGGAACTCATCAGGTAGACTTCTCAAAAACTTCATGTTGAGATCTTTCTTCTCTGTCTCAACACCCAACACAGCTAACTGACTGACAAGCTTATGTAATCTTGAGAATAGCTTATCAAGAGACTCATTACTAAAAGCAGTAAAGTTTTCAAATTGTTTCTTTAGTAGTGTCTTCTGTGTCTTTTTGGTAGTTTCATTACCACCAAAATATGCACAAATCTCTTCAAAAAGAGTTTTTGCATCAAGATACTTGTTGAATGATAGCATCTGCTCACCAGGAATGGTCATAAGCAGCAAATTTCTTGCTTTCTGATCATTTCTCTTCAGTATCTTCTCTTCATTTGACACTGGTCCAGTATTTCTTTTCCTACTTGTTTTACCTTCTAGGACAACCTCTGAGTAGCTTGGTGAAAAGGAATCACCATATATAATTATATCCCAAAGAGTATAATCTTGGACCATGAAATATTGCTCAATTCTCATCCTCCATAACTCAAACTCATTGGGTTTGATCATGGGCAACTTTGCAGCAACATTTGTTTGAGCATCATGTGCATCCATTTCTGTTTCTTCTAATTCAAATATATCAACCTGTCTCTGATACCAACTGTGAGGACCTTGGTTATACACGGTTAAGGTGGTTAAACCTTGTGTCTTTGTGTATGAGATATATTGACTTAATATGATTAAGCACGCGGAATTTACTTAACCACACTTAGAAGGTTATGTATGTTATGGAAATGGAAGAATTATGTTTGTTACTTAACAATGAACAAAGAAAGTTTTTCACTAAACGATTCAATATTATTCCAAATAATACGAGTGATCTTGAGTTTCTCACTAGGGTTACAAAACCTTGAATCTTATGTTACAACTTGTGATTTTTTTGTTTGTTCTATGTCTTAACAGTTATGAGTCTATAATTATGCATGTGTACACAATATCCAAGTCTAAGATCTCTTTTATAGTTGCAAGAGATCTTTACAAATTGCTTAAAATCTTGACCGACTTACTTGGTTAACTTATGCTTTATTGTGTCAGTACATAAGATACAACATGTATCTATGTATACAACTTGTTAACTAAGCACATGGAGTAAGATATTTATCTACCGTATATGTTTGACCAAAATACAATAAATATCTTTTCGATCTTATCCTATGAGTCACTGATCAGCAGTACCATATACAACTAGCAGTACCTTCAACTTGAACTAGCAGTACCTTCTTGCTCTAGCAGTACCTTAATGTACTAGCAGTACCTTGATGATGAACTAGCAGTACCTTTGACTTAGAGTAAATTCTAATACTCTAACTTCAGAATATTTAATTCCCAACAGATAGTCATAAGTAATCATTAAGGGTTTACTCGCCAATAAGATTAGAACCAACGAGAAAGGACTTAATCTCGGTGCGTTGCATCGAACTATACACTTCATATAAAACTAGCAATAAAACAAGTGACAAGCTACTTAACTATCAGGACATGTCTTCTTATTGTCTCGAGTATTTATCTGTGTACGTGTGTGCTACTCGCTGA
This sequence comes from Artemisia tridentata subsp. tridentata, assembly GCA_021014915.2. Lineage (NCBI taxonomy): Eukaryota > Viridiplantae > Streptophyta > Magnoliopsida > Asterales > Asteraceae > Artemisia > Artemisia tridentata. The sequence goes on along the minus strand of CP139506.1, from coordinate 374,117,487 downwards.
TTCGTTCCTATTAGTTTAGTTTATTATTTAATTGCAACCAAACCGTGCCAGTCTCTCAGGCTGAACCCCCTTGCGTTAGATTAGGTTGTATAGCTAACTTAAGATATTAAAATACTGATTAGAATAACTAGATAATACGTTCCACTCTTAGTGATCGACACTCTACTTACCATTATATTCATACTGACCAGGTAAACTGCTCGTTAAAGTGTGTGTGTTATTGATAAGTCGGCTAAATATAAATTTAAAACTTGAATACTGCTAAAACCACAACGACATACCGTGGGTATAAGTTAGAGCATACGCACACGCGCATCAAGAAGTTTGTAGTAGAAGACCGTTTTCTTTTGTACCAAGCGTATTGAAGTTGGAAGCCCCCGACGTGTCTTTTCGTGTTTTGGGTATATTTCATCTCGTATGGTCATTTTGTTAGTCAACGGTCATTGTTCATGTTAGTTCATGAGTTAAGTTTATGTACATGTCAAGAAGTCTTTATGTTTGTGGTTATGGTGGTTTAAGGAGGGTGTTTGGCAATTAGCCAATCCCACCCATTTTGGGAAGTTACGGGTCAAGACCTTGTACTAACAACTTTGCAATATATTAGAAATGTCAAGTTATGAATGAGTTTAAATGGTTATGTAGTGAATAAGTGTTATGGTTAAAAAGTGTGTAGTTGAAATGGTATTTAAGGGGGTGTTTGGTATAAACGGGTTCTCACCCATTTTGAGGTATAAATGGGTCATGTGTGTATGGATCATGTTTTATATGTTAAAGTAATGTTAGTGGTCAAGTTTGGTAAAAAAAAATGAAAGGGTATAAGTGGTTTTGTAGTGAAATGGGTCAAAATGGGTTTAATGTGGCTAATATGAGAAGTACTATCTCGGGAGGTCAAACGGTGAAGGTATTTATATGAAAATGAGTCAAATAGTATACCAAGTAAATATGGAAAGTTTGGTGAAGTTTCGAGGTCTGGTTTGCGAGTTACGGACTTTTTCGTGTTTTTGGTGGATCAGCAGGCTCCATCCGATTCGGATGGATGGCGATCCGATCGGATGGGCGCCTCGGTAAAATTTTTGGCACTTTTTGAAAAATCATAACTTTTGATCCGTAAGTCGTCACGGGTCGTGCCACCTATCGTTTTGAAGGTAATTGAGTCTAGTTTCATTTAAAAATAGTTTCACAGTCTAGATATGTATAATTTTTGTCAGCTTACAAAAGAGTAACAGGGTGGCAGTTTCAGGGTGTACATTTTGCTAAAAATTTTCATGTTTTTAGTTGTTTTTGGTCACGGGATGTTACAACTTGGTATCAGAGCTTCGGTCTAAGAGATTTAGGATTTCACTTAAGGATTTCCTAAACTTAGGCCTTACGTTGATGCGTTTAGGAGTAGCGTTCGTTAATTGTGTATTGTTTGGATGATTTTAGGGACACATATGTTCAATATTTTTATGATTACGCCTGGCCACCATAGTGATAAAAATATAGTATATATGTGAAATTGAAATCATGTAGACCATGCATAAGTGACGAACTAGGGTGCTAGAGTAAAGTTATATATATATGTCATTCATGCATCTACATGTATATGATTATGCTTGATAGTGTGAATTGTTAAATTTCTGTTTAGTAGAAAAGATGGCGGCTATTCGAAATAAGGAGGTGTTAAGGACGACCTCCTCCCGGCATGATGGTGATTCAGATGATGAGGGAAATTCTAGTAGTGTCAAGTCAATGTCATTACCGAAAAATCTTAACCCTAGAAGTTTTACGAGAGCTGAGTTGAAAGAATTGGATACTTTGGTGACTGATAGAGTAGGAAGGGCTATTGAGAAAGTTATGCCCTATTATGTCAACAAAACAACCGAGAACTTACAAAAGATATTTCAAGAGGAGATTGAGAAGCTTAAGAAGAGTGGGGAATTAGTGAATGACTCGAATGCTAGACCCGGTGTAGGGAAGGAGAAGTCCACCTACCGTGATTTCACTGCTTGTGCTCCACCCACGTTTACGGGAACTCTTGATCCGTTAAAGAGTTCTAGATGGATTACCGATATAGAAGGGGCTTTTCGTACAAGTCGTTGTGTAGAGGAGGATAAGGTAAACTTTGCTACTAATTACCTTCGAGAACGGGCTAAAGTATGGTGGGAAGGCATGGCAAATGAGAAGGGTAGTGCTTGGAGAGAGTTGTGCACGTGGGATCAATTTAAGGAAGTGTTCATGAAAGAGTATGCTCCCGCGGAGGAAATTGATAAAATAAGAGAAGCATTCCACACTCTTGTGCAAACGGATGAATCGGTGAACGAGTTGTGGGGAAAGTTTTGTGACATGGTGCAATATTGCCCGGAGTATCTTAATAACGAAAAGCTTAAAGTTGATAAATTTCAAAGGATGCTCAAGGATGAAATTCGTACGATAGTATCACCTTTCAAGTGCACCACCATGGAGGATCTTCTAAGCAGGGCACGTACTCGTGAAGCAGATTTGGATAGAATGAAAGGCAAGGAGAAGAAGGACTTAAAAAGGAAGCAAGATCAACCATCAACATTTGGTAAGTGAGGCAGATTTGATTTCACAAAGAAGGACAACACGGGGAAGTTACCTCCTAAGTGTAATAGGTGCGGTAAGAACCATATGGGAGAATGTAAATCTGGGATGAAGGGATGTTATAAATGTGGGGATCCTAGCCATATTAGCAAGAACTGTACCAAGCCTTTGGTGATATGTTATGGGTGCAACGAAGAAGGACATAAGGTAAGTGAATGTCCTGAGGCCAATCCTAAGCAAGCGAAGCTGTTTAAACCGATTAAAGGAGAAAAGGTTGAGGTTCCGAGGCCTACAGCGCGTGTTTATCAAATGAGTGCCGAAGAAGCGAAGTCGGGTTCAGATGTCATCACAGGTATAATTCTCGTTAATTCCAAGCCCGCTCGTGTTTTGTATGACTCGGGCGCAAGCGTATCCTTTGTATCTTATAGTTTCAGTAAGGAATTGTCCACTCCCCTAGATAAACTTTTGACACCCGTAGAAGTTGAAATTGCCGATAGTAAAGTTGTTGTGGTGTCTAGCGTGTATCATAATGTAGAGATAGAGATTGATGAGAGCGTTTTTAGGATTGATCTAATTCCCATAATGCTCGGAGAGTTTGACATTATCATTGGTATGGATTGGTTGGGTAAACACCATGCTGCCATCTTATGTAGACAAAAGATAGTTCGAGTTGTAAATCCTAGCGGTCGAGAAATGATGATTTATGGTGATAAAAGGGAGGGCAAGTTAAAATTATGTTCCGTAATGAAGGCTAGGAAATATTTATCACGTGGTTGTCTCGCTTTTATGGCGCACGTGGTAGATACGAGTTTTGAGAAGAAAAGTATCGATGATGTTCCGATTGTTAATGAATTCCGTGATGTATTCCTGGAAGAATTGTCGGGTATTCCACCCGACAGACAGGTTGAGTTCCGTATTGATCTTGTTCCGGGTGCTACTCCTATCGCCAAAACTCATTATCGCCTTGCTCCTTCTGAAATGAAAGAGCTAATGAGCCAACTCCAAGAGTTACTTGACAAGGGTTTTATTCGCCCTAGTAGCTCACCATGGGGAGCTCCGATTCTGTTCGTTAAAAAGAAAGACGGTAGTATGCGGATGTGCATTGATTACCGTGAATTGAACAAAGTCACGGTGAAAAATGTATACCGTTGCCAAGAATAGATGATCTATTTGATCAGCTTCAAGGTGCGAAGTGGTTTTCCAAGATTGATCTCCGTTCGGGTTATCATCAGTTGAAGGTTCGAGAAGAAGATATTCCTAAGACGGCTTTTAGGACCCGTTATGGACATTACGAGTTTACGGTCATGCCCTTTGGTCTTACGAATGCGCCTGCGGTGTTCATGGATCTCATGAACCGTGTATGTAGACCGATGTTGGATAAATTCGTTATAGTGTTCACCGATGATATTCTTATCTATTCTAAGAGCAAGGAAGAGCATGAAGTACATCTTCGAGAAATCCTTGAAACGTTGAGAAAAGAAAGATTGTATGCTAAATTCTCGAAATGTGAATTTTGGTTACAAGAAGTTCAGTTCCTTGGTCACGTTATTAATCCTGAAGGTATTAAAGTTGACCCGTCAAAGGTCGAGGCCGTGATGAATTGGCACGCGCCGAAGAACGTTGGTGAAATTCGAAGTTTTCTAGGACTCGCGGGTTATTATCGACGGTTTATTCAAGACTTTTCTAAAATTTCATCTTCGTTAACCGAACTCACCAAGAAGAATGTACCTTTTGTATGGGGCGAGAAGCAAGAAGAAGCCTTCCGTACTTTACGAAAGAGGTTGTGTGAAGCACCGGTCTTAGTGTTACCGGAGGGAACTGAAGACATGGTAGTCTATAGTGATGCATCTTATTCCGGTCTTGGATGTGTCCTTATGCAAAGGGGTAAAGTGATTGCTTACGCTTCAAGACAACTAAAGAAGCACGAAGAGAAATATCCGACTCATGATCTTGAATTTGCGGCCGTAGTCTTTGCTTTGAAGATTTGGAGACATTATCTATATGGTGTGAAGTTCATAATTTACACCGACCATAGAAGTCTTCAGTATTTTCTTGATAAGAAGGATCTGAATATGAGGCAACGTAGGTGGTTAGACTTGTTGAAAGATTATGATTGTGAAATTCGCTACCATCCGGGTAAGGCGAATGTTGTAGCGGATGCGCTAAGTCGTCAGGGCCGAAGTGATGTTACACGGATTCACTCCTTGAGAATGATTATCACATCTGATCTTTTCGACAGAATTAAGTTAGCTCAGGAGGAAGCGTTAAAAGAAGAGAATCAAGAGAAAGAACGTATCACTTCTCACATTTCTCATCTTGAAGAAGACAGCCGAGGAATTAAGACACGGTATGGGAGAGTTTATATTCCTTTTCGAAGCGACATTAAAGAATTGCTCATGGAATAAGCCCATAAATCAAAGTATTCTATTCATCCGGGAGCTACGAAAATGTACCTTGATTTGAAAAGAAACTATTGGTGGCCGGGTATGAAAAGAGATTGCGTAAAGTATGTGGAAAGATGTTTAACTTGTTTGAAGGTGAAAGCCGAACACCAAAAGCCGTATGGAAAAGTGCAGCCTTTAGACATTCCAATTTGGAAGTGGGAGAAGATTACTATGGACTTCATTACGAAATTGCCAAGGACGAAAAAGAAGAATGATACCATTTGGGTAGTAGTCGATCGCTTGACTAAGAGTGCACACTTTATCCCGATTAGGGAGAATATGCCTGTTCATAAGTTAGCAAAGATTTATGTTAACGAGATAGTTGCGCGTCATGGAGTACCTATTTCTATAGTTTCCGATCGAGACGGGCGTTTCACTTCGAACTTTTGGCAAAGTTTTCAAGATGAACTTGGTACGAGATTACATATGAGCACAACTTTTCATCCTCAAACCGATGGACAAAGCGAGAGAACGATCCAAACGTTAGAAGATATGCTACGAGCTTGCATGATTGACTTTGGAGGTAACTGGGATGATCATTTGCCTTTAGTTGAATTCGCCTACAATAATAGTTATCATGCTAGTATAGGCATGCCACCCTATGAGATGCTCTATGGTAGAAAGTGTAGGACCCCCGTATGTTGGGAAGAAGTTGGAAGGAGGGAATTGGCTAACACGGATATAGTGTTGGCGACGACGGAAAAGATTGAAATGATTCGAGCAAGACTTAAGGCGGCACAAGATAGGTGGAAAAGTTATGCCGATAATCGAAGAAGGCCAATTGAATTCGAGGTAGGTGATTTGGTTATGTTAAAAGTTTCTCCGTGGAAGGGTGTTTTTAGGTTCAAAAACAAGGGAAAATTAAGTCCGCGATTTATAGGGCCGTTTAAAATCTTGAAACGTGTTGGCGAGGTAGCATATGTGTTGGAATTGCCCGAAGAAATGAGAGGTATTCATAATACCTTTCATGTGTCTTACTTGAGAAAATGTTTAGCGGATGAGGCTAGTGTGGTCACTTTAGATGATATCGAGATTGATCCGGATTTGATTTCACAAAAGGATGAACCGGAAGCGATATTAGGAAGGAAAGTGAGGCAACTTCGAAACAAGGAAATTCCGCTAGTAAAAGTGCAATGGAGACATCGTAAGGGTACAAGTATTAGATGGGAGCTAGAGGAGAAGATGAGGAATGAGTATCCTCAATTATTTCAAGAGTAGATTTCGAGGACGAAATCTTATTTTAAGGAGGGGAGAATTGTTACACCCATATCCCGGTAACGTACTATATATGTATTTAATAAGTTATGTATTATGTTTTATGTGTTAAGTGGTAAATATGTGTGATCGATTTAGAAAGAAATAAATTTGGAGGACTAGTCTTGCCATATAGGCAAAGTTTATTAGTTAAATATCTAATACTTGGGATAATTGAGAAAAGTCTAGAAATATTGAGAGTGTGAGGTTGTGGTGTCGATCCAGGAAAAAGGAAAAAGAGAGGGAAAAGATCAAGTAGGTTCTTCTACCTTTGATTAAAGAAACTAGTAAAGAGTCAAGCTCTAGTAACTCAAATCCTTATAAGATATCACAAGTAAGTACTTTCCCTAAATGATGAAATTAGGGTTCATGTTATAATAATTGATCATAATGATCAAAGGTTAATAATTCATGATTAGTTAGTTAATTAGTCTCTAATTTGAGATGATGGTGATATAGGGAGCAAGTGAGAAGTGAGAAGTGGGAAGTGTTGCTAGTGAAGTTGTGATTTAAGAATCAAGGTAAGTATATTGGCTATAACATGTTCTTGTTAGCTTTATCATATCTTGGTATGATAATGGTTTATGTTGTTAGCTTTATCATGTTTAATTACATGGTAATGGTGAAGGATAGGGTATAGGGTGCGAGTTAGCTAGTTATGGATCCATCACTAGGCTTAGCTTAGTTAGTCGTTGGGCTAACTATGGGATGAGGCTCAACCTTATGGGTTGATCGTGTTTAGGCCGACTATGTTGGCGTGAGGTAAGTGCCCCTATATCGCTAGCTTAACTAGTGGTTATACTAGTTATGGTTATGTATGATTTATGATGTTAGCTTGTTATGCCATGTACTTACTAAGCGTTTCGCTTACGTGTTTAGTTGTAATGTTTTCTTGATAGGTACCGAAGAATCAAGCAAAGGTAAAGATAAGGTTATGTGATTATGTAGTAGAAGTTCATGCTAGAAGAAGTTTGTAGTAGAAGACCGTTTTCTTTTGGACCAAGCGTATTGAAGTTGGAAGCCCCCGACGTGTCTTTTCGTGTTTTGGGTATATTCCATCTCATATGGTCATTTTGTTAGTCAACGGTCATTGTTCATGTTAGTTCATGAGTCAAGTTTATGTACATGTCAAGAAGTCCTTATGTTTGTGGTTATGGTGGTTTAAGGAGGGTGTTTGGCAATTAGCCAATCCCACCCATTTTGGGAAGTTACGGGTCAAGACCTTGTACTAACAACTTTGCAATATATTAGAAATGTCAAGTTATGAATGAGTTTAAATGGTTATGTAGTGAATAAGTGTTATGGGTAAAAAATGTGTAGTTGAAATGGTATTTAAGGGGGTGTTTGGTATAAACGGGTTCTCACCCATTTTGAGGTATAAACGGGTCAAGTGTGTATGGATCATGTTTTATATGTTAAAGTAATGTTAGTGGTCAAGTTTGGTAAAAAAATGAAAGGGTATAAGTGGTTTTGTAGTGAAATGGGTCAAAATGGGTTTAATGTGGCTAATATGAGAAGTACTATCTCGGGAGGTCAAACGGTGAAGGTATTTATATGAAAATGAGCCAAATAGTGTACCAAGTAAATCTGGAAAGTTTGGTGAAGTTTCGAGGTCTGGTTTGCGAGTTACGGACTTTTTCGTGTTTTTGGTGGATCAGCAGGCTCCATCCGATTCGGATGAATGGCGATCCGATCGGATGGGCGCCTCGGTAAAATTTTTGGCACTTTTTGAAAAATCATAACTTTTGATCCGTAAGTCGTCACGGGTCGTGCCACCTATTGTTTTGAAGGTAATTGAGTCTAGTTTCATTTAAAAATAGTCTCACAGTCTAGATATGTATAGATTTTTGTCAGCTTGCAAAAGAGTAACATGGTGTTAGTTTCAGGGTGTACATTTTGCGAAAAATTTTCATGTTTTTAGTTGTTTTTGGTCACGGGGCGTTACAGCATGGTTGTTAACGTAAATCGTGAAATACTAGTCTGTTTTGTAGGCGACTTGGACAAGTAATAAATAGTTAAATGACTTAGATTATTTTTACAGAATTTTAGCGATAGAATTATGTGTCCAAAATGAATACGTACGATGCATGTAACATGTAAAGAAACGTGAAAGGTGTGTGCATGGTGACCTCTATGACTTCCGCAAGGGAGTCGTGTCACTCTCGTGTATATGTGAACGAAAATAAATAAGCAAAAATACAATATATACGTTCGAGTATATTAAAAAGGAAAGCGATGCATGAATAAAAGTAAATGATCGAGACGTATCGTAACGTGGATAAGATGACTTACAAAGTTCTTAAAGATGATAGAGATTGAGAGATACGAATGGAACACACGAACTAATACCACGTTAACTTTGAAATCAAAGTATACGTATATACTTTTAAATCACTATCTTCTCGATAGCTTTCAAATAAAGGTACGAGTGCTTCTGGCTTTCAAAGATAATTTTTATGGAAGAATAAGAGTTATGGGAATGATATTTAAGGTAAGAAGTAAGGTGGTAAGTGAGGAGTATATATAGAGACGTTAAATGTATACGTAATGTTTTCAATAATTCATAACACTAGTCTTAGCTCTTGTCAGTGATTGAAGACTTCTATTTGATATTTGCTTACATGCCTAGATGTCTAGAAAAACATATGAGAGCTTAAAACATGGAGGTTTGTCTTGTGACTCACATATATGTCGACCCATACATTTATTTCCATACACGATTCGCAAAATCGTGTAGCTTTCAATATTTGATGATGAAGTCTGACTTTTAACATAGAAACATGCTAGAAATATTTTTAGGATCACGTAGAAACGAACGGGAGTCAAAACGGTTTAGTTTTGAATAATAAACTTTAGATCGAATTGGGTTGTTTTCAACCGAATAGATTTGATTTCAAAACCGGAGTAAAACGCGGCGTGAGTTGATGAAACTTGGTACGTTAAGAGTTGGCTAGGTAAGAAATGAGATGACATAAAAATATAGATATGTCGTGTTTAATAATCGAGAGAACGATCGCCTTTTTGGAGCTAGTCTCAACCGAATATACATAAACTTATAAATGGAAGTTGGGCTTTTATATTGGGTTATGAATAGTACTCGATGGTAATGAAGTTGGCTGGAAAAGATTAAGGCCCATTTAGAGAAATTAGGGAATAATTAACTAAATGAAGTATTTATGTTTCGAAAAACATGTCGAGAACTTGTTATGTTATTTGGTGAATTTTGTGATTTCGTAATCACAACCAAATAAGATAATAAGAAAAATTTCAAATTTCCCCTTAAAAATGGTGATTAAAATATCGACAGAGATTAATATAAAATTAACCGTTGTTAATTATAGGGAATTTTGCGGTTTGTTACAATAATTCCTGGTCCTTACTAAATATTTCTAATCTAAATATTTCTTATGATACATGTAGATATCTATAGTAAACATTCTACACGGTTCTTCATTATATCATCCTAGATATTTTCTACTTATGGACTTGGATCTTCATGGTAATCCAATCTTGATTGTACTAAATCAAGTATATGATCCAACACCCCCTCCTTAAACTTAAGAGTAAAATACACCGTCGGTCCCTAAACTTGGCAAAAAAACATCACACGGGGACAAAAGTTGGGATTTTAGTCGCCGGGAGTCCAAACCTTGGGATTTTGAGGTCAATGAGGTCCCTTATCCTTTTTATTTTTTACCAAATTGGTAATAATGAAACAATTTTGAAAGTTATATTACCTAATTAGTTAATAAATTAATTTTGTTACTTATATTTGTACAACTTGAAAAGTTCGCTTATTTATAAACTTAACCCTACATTTTATATGTCAAATTTCTTACATCAACTTCACATCCATATAAGCATTTCACAAGCCAAATATGCATTTCACGGAGCCCCACCCATGAAATGGTTGTTGAAAAAAAATAAAAAATAAAATAAATAAATAAATAAAATAAAATAAAGATAGATTTTCAGCTACCTTCGCAATAACATATGATACACGAGGGGCAGGTGGACACGTGGCTTTTAGTGAATAAAATTTTAGTGTAAGTTTTTTAAAATATCTGGCTATTATAACATGTCTTTTTAACAAACCAATTTGTAGTGCGGTTTTTTATTTTTATCAAAGTTTACCTTTTCAACCATAACTTTCTAGCTTCGCCCCTAATTATGCACCTTAGCTCGGAGCACGAAATCGATATTTAAATCAGAAAACGACCAAAAGATGTATTTATATTGATATTTATTTCACTTTATTTATGTTCATGTACGTAAGTTTCTCTTAAGATTTTTGTTTCTTTCATTTTTAGTACTAAATTATTTAATCATGTCACATTCTCGCACGTTTTAACACAACACCGCATTGTATTCTTACAAATTGCAATGCTCAATATTGCATCAATTCGTATTTGATTATATTTATTTAACATTGTTTAGAGAAAATAAAAATCATATATCGTTATGGAGATGCACAAAGAACACGAAAATCTTATCTAGGATTAATTTTTCATTGGTATGTGGTGTGGTGACAACTCCAAATGGAGGAAAAGATGGGCTATCTTACACGTAGAATTGAAGAAATAAAATCAAATATACGAATCTTCAATGAATTAAAACGAAGATATGAGAGATTTGTCGATGAACAAATTTAAACGTATGTATTTTTTGGCGAAAAACATAAAATACATTCCATATGTTTCATATTAATTTGTTCATCTTTTCATTTTGACGAGCCTAAAATAATTTGTGTTACTTAATAAGGGGGTTGGCAACCCATACCACACACCATATCACATACCACACTTCCAACCAATCCCCTTATATCACCTCATTCCCTTATTTTTTCATACCACACTCCCAAATTTTGTTGGCATCCCATACCACACTACATCGCATTCCTCACTATAATTAAAAAAAAAAAAAAAAAAAAAAAAAAAAAAAAAAAAAAAAAACCCCTTAAAGCTGACAACGGTCCATTTCTTTCTCAATCTCGCGCGGTATCCCATCCCACAATTCTCATACCGTGCCCCATACCGTAGGGATGGCGGCGGTGTTCCCACACAGTATGGGGTTGATACCGTGCTCATACCGTGTACATTGCCAACCCCCTAAGGAAAGATTTGAAACATCAAGTTTAGTAGAATGACTTTAACCAAAAGTGAAAGTACAATAATGTAATTGATTTAAGGGTTTTGCTAACTAGTGCCCACTGGGCATAAGTTAGCGTGTAGTTAATAAACACAAACTTTCTAATTTAACTAAAAAATGCATTAAATACACATTAAATAAACTGATAAATTATTATATTTGAATATAATTTTTACTTAAATGAACCAAAACATTCCTTATATTTACACGTTAATACGTGTCCAGTAGGCATACGCTAGCAAAACCCTTTATTTAATGTAAAACTATCATTTTATAAAGAAAAGTAAAATATATTGATTAGTATTATGTTTTGTTTTAAACCGTGTGTTTTTAGTATTTTGCAGATATTTTAAATAAAATAAATATAATTAAAAAACACTTTCTAACAGAAGCTCAAAAGAAGTCAACACATTCATCGACCAATATGCCGAGTCAAGACATTCATCGACCAATATGCGCTAACAGGGGCGGATCTAAGGGGATTTTCGGAGGTTCACAGTAACCCGATGGATATTTGTCGCCTACTGTAAATTTTCCCTAAAAATCCTGAATTTTAGAAATGAATATGGTCGCGATATTATGTGTCATATAAGCACATGTCTTGTTTAATTAGTCCACTAACATTTCAAAATAAATACACATTTTCTTAATTTGTTTACAATAAATCATACCTTTTAGTTTATTGAAAGTTCTTTTATACTCGTAAAAAAAATTATACACCTAATAACTTACTGTCCTTGGTCCACAAAAATAAACAAACACGCCTATAATTAAGTCATAAGCTCATAACTACAAAAGATACCCCATCATCTAAGATCCTAATGTAAGGACAAAATACAAATAAAAAGAATAGAAGCGGAAGCATATTGATTTCTCCTAAAATGGAAGAGCCGAAAACAATAGGGTCAAAGTCATGTTTCAGCTGCAATATCAAGCAACACAGGTAATATAACGTAATGTAATGATATTTAAATAACAACGTCAACCTGCCAATTATAGCCTTAATTGATCGAAAAATAGGATTCTATAAATCCGATTCACAAAAACATATAAATTAAACTTTTTAATGATGCAATCAATTAACCACAACACAACTTCAAAAAGTTTCAATTTAAACCATGAGTACGGCCATCAAAAAATTTGTACTATATCAAGAAATAATAAAAAATAATGCTACAAAATGGTCTAGAAAAATAAACCCATTTTTCGATAACTCATCATTTGATGAGTAGCATTGTAGATAACATGCAATTGATAGACTGCAAAGCAATGATTTATAGGACTAATAAAATTGGAGGGGTCTAATATTTTTGAAAACAAAATACGTACCTTGTAAAATATCCAAACAGGTCATCATCATCATCTTCTTCATCAGTAAATGAATATAAAGATTTCCTGCTTCCTCGGCACCACGAATGTTTTCCCTTAGCAACTTCATTCAGCAATGCAACAATCTATACACAACATGTTTATTGTTATTTATAGCATAACCTTTAAAATTATAACACAAACATTCAACACAACCGTACTTTTTTTTATCATCAATAGATTAAGCTATCACAAATCACCAATTTAAAGCTAATAAGCATATAAATGGTTTTAAGAAATCTAAAAGAGGCAAAAGATGGGTCGATATAACTTTATATTATACCTTGTCAGATTATTACTAATTATATATATGAACTATATAGAAGATTACAATCAGACGAAGTGGAAATTACCTGTCTCAAACGCAAGAGTTGCAAGATCATCTTTGATTTTTTGGTCACCCAAACTTCTTTTCACCAATTGGTTCCTGCAGCGGGAAATGGATGTAAATAAGAGGTAGAAAAAAAGTGGGTCGAAGCGGGTCAGGTTGGTTAATAGGACAAACGGGTTGGGTTGACCAATTGGTTTTTTCTTTTCTTATGAACTTCACAACAAACTATGTTTTAAACGCAATTAATGTCTATTACCTAAAGTATAAACAAACTACCATGGAGAACCGTTCTTATAGTGTCTTATTATTTCAAAATATTAGAGTATTAACTTAATGGTATAATTTTTCATAGAAACACAGAAAAAAATTGTCAACGGGTCAACCTAACCCAACCCAACTTAACCCACAATATATTAAGTACTTTTTTCTTTGCATTATTTTAGCCCATTTAGATATCTTTGTTACACCCAAATAAACCAACAGATCTTTAAAGAAAATGCAAATTGACCCGGTTTTGTCCATTTGGGCAAAGTGACCCCGTCTAATATAAATCACATAAATGCATAACACAGAGAATAGTAAAAGAAGTTTCAATGTATAAAGAAAGGGGGAGATATATACAGAATCAGGTACAGGCTCTATGGCAGACACACCTTCAAGCAACACCCATTCTCTCTGATTAAGGTCTAAGACATACTCATCGACATCATCATACAGTACCTAAAAATATATAGCAACAAACAATAGTCATCATAACTCCTTCGTAATAGCTGCAGTAATAAGATGTTCACATTAAAAAGAGGCGCAAAGATTCATGAATCTTACTCAATCGATATGGTACTTACCTTTCATCCGAAGGCCACCAAACTTTTATCACGCTCCCAACCAGATTTTCACCATGTTCAGCAAATTGAGCCTGTTAGAATAACCAGTTTAGACTTTAGAGTTGTATAATCCAGGATACTATTAGCATAATCAAAATGCCCAAGTAAAATGAAGATTTTTTCATTTTGGTAATACATTGTCTCAAGCGGGTCACATAGGTAAACTTTTAAAACTGTCAAAAACGAAAGGGGTCTAACGGGTAAATTGGGTTTTTTAATTAGCACAAACAAAAACTGCTCATAAAAGGCAAGCACCATGGCATTAGGTTAGCTACTTTGGTACTTACCTTCTATCTGCAGCTTATAGGCCGCAAATCACCAACTCAAAACACTACATTCCTTCTCCCACCTTCTTATTTTCATTACATAATCGAATTATTCCACTATCGAAACATAACAACTTTCAAACCGCATGTCCATCGAATCATCAACAACATAAAAACATTATAATTTTATATTAAAACACCAATTCTAAACATAACCATAACTATATTCTTCCCAAAAATAAAACCGAGCCGCTACATTTATACCTTAACAAAGAAAATGGCTGCATATAAAATGTCATTCAAACCGCATGCCCTAAGAACAATATCCAAACATCACGATCGTATATTCACTCATGAATTCTAAACACTACCATAACTTCTACATTCTATTTAGTTCTATCAAATAACCGACTTATTTCACTAAAAGCAACATTCTAAATAACACTATAACTTTAACATTTCTTCTTATATATGACTAAAACATGTTATTAGTATTGTAATTAGTTCGTACATACATTTCATCAAACACTTTGTGGGCATACAAAACACACATAAATTAACATATAACTTTTGTGCATTAAACACCCACAAAGAAAACAACTAATCTCTCATTCAAATTGTAAGGAATTTACCTTCATCGACAACCATGTGGGATCTTCATAATCTTCCCGCATTCTCTTTCAAACTTCTACAACCCAAATTCGTACACAAATACAAAAGAACTACTATAATAAATATATATTTTCACTAATTTTGAAATTCAAAAAAATCAAATATGAAAGACTACCTTCTTAAGTATGTCTAGAAGGGAGAATGTAACCTTGTGACTCAAAAACATGAAATCTTGCAGAAATAAAGGAACTCAAAACAAAACCTTGAATAGATTATATACTTACCAAATTTATGGTGTGGAGAGGATACAAATCACTGGCAAATCAAGAACAGTTTAAAATAATTGCAAACGTACAAATGAATCGAATGAATTATGAGATTTTGTGTATAAGGGGTTTTTGAATCAATTAGGGTTGATGATAAAGACAGAGTAAAATATATGCTTATTTTTGGAGATGATTTGTATGAACAATTAATTTGATTGAATGTAACCGATTGTTTGAATATGTCAATCGAAATCAATAATAATTGCTGGACTGAAACGGTTTGTGGTTTGAAGCTATCAATGAATCTTATAGAAGAAGTTTTAGAGCGATGATGAAGAAGAGTTTTGAAAAGCCCGAAAATTCGGCTTCTTCTCCAGAAAGCTTTGACTTTTTAAAACAATACCAGAAATAATGTGTAATTTAAATTGTTAAAGCAAAATGACAAATGTAGACACTCTAGAATTTGAGTATTCCTTTTTAAGAGGGGTATTCATGATCTTTTTCAACTGCTGTATATTAGAATATATATAGATAGATTAATTATATATTATTATATAATAAAATTAGTTCGGTTCGGTTTTTACGGTTCGGTTTTTGGACGAAAACCGAAACCGAACCGTATTTTTTGGTTTTTGAAAAATTAAAAACCGAACTATCGGTTTTCAGTTTTGGTTGGTTTTTTAGTTTCGGTTTTTTCGATTTTCGGTTCGGTTTCGGTTTTTTCGGGTTTGTTTTCTCATCCCTAATATTTTACATCAAGTTGTAACACAAAAAAATAATAGTTAAAGTTAAAAAAAAAAAAAAAAAAAAAAAAAGTATTGGTAAAAAATTCAAAAATAAAATGTTCTCTATTCTACCCATAGATGTTCTCTCTTTAACGGCTTAATAAGGCGACATTTGGTTTGTTGCTATGAATTACAATCAATATAACTTTGATAAAGGGTAGAATGGGTATGTTTTTTAGTCATGGAATCAATTATGATATTATTGTTAGGTTTTGTCAATTAGATTTGGGAATCATAAAGTGAGCTCCAACATATCAAGGGAATAATTAAACAAATAAACAATTTGCATGAGTGCTTTAATTTATGATATGTTTGGCGCGGAGCTTTTTGGAGTTTTTTGAGGTGATGAGCGGTAAGCAATGAACTTTTTTATTTTTATTTTTCGTTTGACAAAGTAGCGGTGAACTTTGCTATTTTTTAGAAATACTTATTTTTCTAATGTTTCTTTAAGAAGCTGTGAGCGGTGAGCTGTGAGTGTAGACCGCTCACCGCTCACAAGTCAGTCGTACTTTTACCAAAAACACCCTTAAAGATAGAAAAAGAGTGGGATGCACATAGCACCACATAGCACATGTTCAAATATTGTACAATGTTAGAGCAATCGGTATGGAAGAACTCGTGCCTCGCCGTGGGCTGAGCTGGCAGCTCGCCGTGGCTCGCCGCCACACCGGAGCTGCTCGCCGTGGAAGAGAAATCGTGCAGACCACGAAGAGAAAGTCTGACAAAGGGACGTTGCAATTTATTTCCAACCGTTTATTTGGGTATTTAAAAAAAAAAATAGGTAGTGGTGGGGCTCAAATGAGTAAGTTATGATATGTTATGATAAGGGGAGATTGTTAGTTGTGGTGTGTTGTGATGAAGTGGCACCCGTGGGGCCAGAATGAAGAGGTATGAGTTAGCCATGACACCTGTTACCTAGGGGTGTTCAAAAAATCCGAGAAACCGAAGAACCGAGCCGAACCGCTCAATCCGAAACCGAAAAAACCCGAAACCGAAACAGAAAAAAACCGAAACCGAAAAAACCCGCTTATCACGGTTCGGTTTCGGTTTTTATTTTTTGATATCCGCGGTTAACCGAACCGAACCGTGATTAATACATGAAGGTTTTTTTTAACTAAATATTCAAATAATTGTACAAGTATTAATTATATTATTGCACTAATTTTATTGTATAATGCCTTTTTCGCTCGTAATGTGAACATTTCTAAACATTTATGTGTTAAAGTTGATAAATGTGATTGTAATCTATAAACGTCGAATAACTATTATTTTGTTAATTGATTATGTATGGATATTTGAATGCAATTATTGTAACGGGATAACTTTTATATGACTATTATCTATTAAATGTCATTTAATTTTACAAAAATGACATTATATATTCAGAACATGTTATTGTTTAAAAGGTTAAACTTGATTAAATGTCTAAAATGGTTAACCGTGACCCGAACCGTGGGTAACTGCTCATTTCGGGTACCCGCTTATCCGGTTACCCGCCTAATGCGGTTCGGTTTCGGATAGTAAAATTAGTTACCCGCCCCGCGATGGATAATTTAAATCTTCCAACTAACCGAACCGAACCGCCCCGCGAACACCCCTACTGTTACCTATTGCTCTTAGGCTGGTTGGCAAGGTAAGCCATCCTTCACCATACACATCAGCGCCACGTCAGCTTTCTCTCTCCTCTCACTCCCCTTCACCTCACTTCACCATTTACTAGTCAAGGCAAACACATCTTCACCTTTCATTAAAATACCCACTTTATACAAATATACCCACTAAATACCCCACACACACTCACACTTAAAATAAAAAATAATAAATGTGCACCATATTCAAAATTAAAGATCGGTGAAACCTTCACCTAATTTACTTTTGGGAATTGTGCCTAGCTCATGGAAATAGGTGGGAGGCAAGGTGACTTTGTGGTGAAGTGGGGCCATTTGGTGAAACCATCACCACCTTGCCTAGTAGCCTTATGCACCATTCAAATCAAAATATTCATATGTGTAAAAAAAAAAAAAAAAAAAAAAAAGTCACAACCGGTCCTTTATGTACTTCGGTGATGGTAAGTAAGTAAGAATGGCGGCGTTGGTATTACTCCGTCGTTACTCTCGATCTTCTCCTCCTAAACTCTTCTCCCTCTTGGCATTATCTCAACAAACAATCACACCTCCACCATTACTATCATCCCAATTTTAACCACAAACACAAATTTGATTATTATTCCAATTTCAGTTACTTTAACACATTAGGAAGTGGTTTAGGTCAGAGAACATATACTACTACTAGTAATAGCAATTTAAAAGATGATGATCAAAAGGAAAAATATGAATTGGGGGGTAATAAGAAGAAGAAAGTATCAACGTGGATTGATTTGTATTTGCCGAAAATTGTAAGGCCGTATGCGCATCTTGCGAGGTTGGATAAACCTATTGGCACTTGGTTGCTTGCTTGGCCTTGTTTCTGGTCCATTCTATAAATCAGGTCCATCACATTAGCAGCATCTCCTGGACACCTTCCTGACTTGAAGATGATGGCTCTATTTGGTTGTGGAGCTTTTCTCTTAAGGGGTGCTGGATGTACTATCAATGATCTGCTTGACCGCGATATTGATACAAAGGTTAGAAACTTACAATTGTCTTGTTCTAAGCATATAATTATATTTATGCGCTATATATGTATGTCAAATGTAGAGTTAGCAAAATGGGCACGTTGGGTAACGGGTCAAAACAATTTTGTGTTATTATTGAGCAATAAGTGTTTACCGTGTTCGAAAATGTAGCTTATATTAATGTTGAATGACTCTTAGTTTGATAGTTAAGTAGTTATCCGTGGTAGCTATCATTGATGCTTTGTTTATGTCTATGTTTGTTACATTTGGGTTGTCCTTTTGTTCGTTGGAGTATGATATAAAGTATCAGGTTATTGTAGATTTATAAGGTTTTCTAAATCTCCGTCTTTGCTTATATATTACTAAGTACTACTAACACATTTTAGGGCTCGAAAGTTTAAGGAAGTTTCAAGAGTTTTATGCTCTTGGATGTTATGGATGCATACACTACACTATGTACTGAAATAGTTAAATTGTTTATAGTCTGCATGGTGGGACATGAAATGTTTCAAATTTCATTGATATATAGTCACATTTTAGTTTCTGGTGTTTACTATGTACTGTGGAGTTCCAACTCTAGAAATATTACTTCCATACAGTTTGTGCATAGTACCATTGTTTGGTTGTTCCTATTGACTGAATGTCCTGATATAAGTGTTGCTGATATGGTGTTTCACTGGGGGTGTTAAGAAGATGGTAGAACATGGTTAACTAAAGCCCATCTCGCTAAGCATAACAACTCATTAAGCTTTACTGGCACAAATTGTAACCAGAAACCTACTAAATAGAAATGCCCTCCTTAATCTGGATTGACCAGAGTAGTCATTTCCATCTCCTATGCTTTAATATGCTAACTGCTTTGTATTTATATGATAATTAGCTATTTGGGCTTCAGACTTAGACTATGTCCAATTGAACAATTATACATGATACTGACTTGATATTGCTATAGTTTGGAACCATTGTTTGCTGGTGGCTATCAAGCAAAATACCAGTTGTTGCACTTCCAACTAATGCGGATATAGGTTTTACCAGGGTTAGTACAACCAGAGCAAAATCGCTAAAAATTTGCGTATGAATGTGCTTATCTTTGGAGCAGATATTTAGTTCACAATATTTTCTTCTACTGTTTTTCATTGAGGTTATCATCTACAAGACTACAACTAATATCCTCTTTTTAAACTGACAGAAGGAGATTGCCGCAAGAAAAATACAAGGAATTTGGTCACAAAAAGGCGGTTGCATCGTTTGTGCAGTTGACTGATGGTTCAAATTTTCTCACCAGGTCTATAGATAACTCAACAAAGGTAATCTGTTTGTTAAGCGATTATTCTCATTGTCCTGTATTCTTACAAAATTCAAGCTGGGGGACAACAGATCCTTGACATTAGTCAAGACATATGTTACTTACTGCCCATTCATTGTCTCCGTAATGTCTTTACTTCTTAATAGATAAGTTTCATAAGATACTCAAAAGTAATCTATTTTTTAGTGCGTTTGGTAAGCATAATGAAACACGAGATCAAGGTTACAACACGTTCTCTTTGATGAATCTTTTCTATATGACATATTTGTTTAATAATATGGATTTTCTTTTTTGCAGAATTTGTACAATGTGAAGGTTAGGCGAGTCGTGGCGATGGGATTGGTGCCAAACGGTTGTGCACATACTATTTGTACAATGCGATGGGATTGGCGCGAAACTGTTGTGCACGCACTAACTGCTGATGCTTTAAAATAGCTGTGGTAAGTTCCTTTTTCTATATCACAAAATTCACAAGAGAACATGCAAAGATCATTGGGATGACTAATTCTACTATTACAAGGATCTATGCTTGGACCAATTTTCTCATGGATTTCTAGATATTGTACCAAACATAGAAAGCATGAAATTGTTATTCAAGAGCTTAGAGCTTGAAGATCTTGATGGGATGTTGCATGGGAGTGAAAGCGATATCTCTATCGATGACTGGAAGGCACATACAAAATATAAAGGCCATAAAGAGACCGATCGCCAGGTACGCTGGTTCGTAAAAGGTACGTGCATCTTCTTTATAATTGCCATTTTGATATTTTTGGTACATTAGGTAGATATAAACTTTTAATGCTGTTTGGGCTAGGCTAAACTTTTTGATCGTAAATGGATTATTAAGTTATTAGTCATATAACTCATAATATTAATGTATTTTTTAACTATTAATTAGCCTAACATGAATTATTAATAGCATTTTTGGGAGAATGAGATTCGAGAAAGGAAAGGTTTTCTCTTCTTTTGGACGTGAGTGAAGTATCTACTGATCCTTCTAGGCTCAAGCTTAATGTCACCTGGTTTAGACAATAGCTGGCTAAATTGTGCCTTGGTTTGAAATTATATACAATGAGAAGGCATTAATATAGGTGTTTTTTTTTTTTTTTTTTTTTTTTTTTTTTTTTTTTTTTTTAATGTGGAGGCTATTTTATGGATGTATATCAGACAATAGTTTTATTTATTTGTAGTACAATATGAAATTTGTGAGTACAATATGAAATACGTTACCGTTTTAGAAAGTTGATGAGCAATAGAGAAGAGAAAAAAAAACATTTGTGAGCATGTCCTGGAAATTTTTGAATCAATTAGTTGCGGTTCTACACGTCGTTGACATTAAAAAATCATAACTTTATTACTATGTTTGAGTGTCCAACAAATCAAAAATCATAATTTGCCAACAAATTAGAGGGCTAAACTGACTCTGTGCATGTGTGCAAGTCGTAGTCCATGAACATTTTGGGTAACGCGTGACAAGCATGGTTTGTGAAATCAAACGCGTGGAGTAAATTTGCAAATTTCTCAATACAAACCCACAACAAGAGCGTATAACCCTTTGTCTTTTGTAAATTTAATTATTGTTTTCATCCACGGTTCAAAATTATTTAACAATATGAACTTGTAGGTGTCCAATATTTTTGGTTACTTGTGTATAACCCTTCATCTTTCGGAAATTTGTTACTGATTTATCAATGGGTTGAAATTCTCTTGTGTTGTTCCAAATCACAAACTTGTGTTAACACTAGGTGTCCCGGTAATGTTGTTGAGGAATATAGATCAATTAAACGTGACAAGACTTCAAGTAGTTCGATTATCAAGAACTTCTATCCAGGCACAGATTATTAATAGAACACATTTTGGAAAGAAGATTGTCATACCAAAGTTGAAAATTATTCCGTCTGATAAACGTCTACCGTTAAAGATTGTTAGAAAACAATTTCCTTTGTCAGTGTCATTTGCTATGACAATAAACAAGAGCCAAGGTCAATCACTTTCAAAAGTTGGTTTGTATCTGTCACGTCCTATTTTCACCCACTGACAACTATACGTCACGTCAAAGGCAAAAGAGGTTTGAATGTTGTCAATTGTGATGCGGATGGTAATGTAAATAACATCACTACAAATGTTGTGTACAAAGAAGTGCTTCAAAGTCTTTAATCAAGTTTAAATAGGTATCTACAATATACATACTACATCATTTATAACATTTTTTAAATTTACATGTCTTATAAATCACAAACTCCTTTTATTTACACTTTTAATGTTTTTTTTTTTATTTTTTTTTAACTTATTAGGTGTTGACGGAATGGAAATTGGCTATCACTTCATTAACGCTCGCTACATAGATTTGCTTGTGAAGATCATCAAATTTGAAGACGATGATTCATGGACGTTTATTATATTAATAGTTACAAACACAGTTGTTATAGGATTGTTGACTTATTATTTACTACTCCTTTAAAAAAAAAAAAAAAAAAAAAAAAAAAAACCTTATATCGTTCGTTGTTGTTTATTACATTATTCACATACTTAACTTTTGAATGAATAATTTCTTTAAAAACCTGTGAATTTCACGGGTCTATAAGCTAGTATATATATATATATATGTGTGTGTGTGTGTGTGTGTTCATGTGGTGAACACCTTAAAGTAAGAAACAATAGGCACCAACTAGAGTATGACATGTGGATATTTAATGACTTAATTAAATAAAAAAGGATACTTAATTATTAAAATTCAGAAAACTAATTAATAAAATCAAAAGGGCAGAATAGGTATTTGCATCTTTCTAATCTACTAACCCTAGCACACACACTCCATCTCTCATACTGCAACCGCCTCTCTCACATCTCATTTCCCTTTCATCACAAAAAATCTTCATCTTCAATTCATTCTTTTACTACTCGTCGGTCTCAACAGATTTTGTTTTCTTTTTTGTTGATAATAACCGGCCCACCACCAAAGCATAGGTAATTGCACTAAGTCTTTGTTAGTGGCTTTTTATGTGTTTGTATATATTAATATAGTTATGTTTTTTGGTGGGATCAAATTTGGATTTACAAGGGTCGCAGCAAGTATAAGTGAATATAATAGATATAATATGTTAGCGTCAGTTTTTAAGTTTTAACATAGTTATCTTTTGGGTCCTTTTTTGTTGTGGCCATATTTCTTGCCTTCACCGCCAATGATTACAAAACGTAATTCAACCGCCAACGATCTATGGAGGAGAACGTTTTTGGTTCACATATGAATTCTAGCGAGCGGTGATTGGGAAGCCGCAAGCCACATGTATCCGATGTTGAAGCTATCTCAATCTCATATTGATTTGAAGCTATCTCAATCTCATATTGATTTGGTTCACATATTGATTTGTGATGGAGACCGCTCAGGTTTTATATCCGATGTTGAAGCTATCTCAATCTCGATAATTTTCCGATTTGTGTATAACAGATCTGAATCATTTCGGCATTAGGTTTTCGACCATCATCCTTTGTTTTTTGGAAGATTTGATTTTGTTTTACTTGGTTCGAGAGCTAGCCATACATGTATCTTATAAGTAATAAATTGGTGGCGTTGTTGAAGGAGCAGTTATTGCAAAAAAGTGAAAGGTGTATTAGTTTATTAACCTATGTTTGATTCAATTAAAAGACATGTGTATTACTATTAGTTGATTAACATGTGTTAGTTTAAATCATACACCACGTCCAAAACAATAACATTGTTTTGATTTTTTGTTTTGGAACCCGTATGTAAGTATGAATTTGGTTTCTTTTTGCATCAGTAATTTGTATTACTAAATTTGTATAGGTCTTTTGCAGGTAGTTTTGTGTTAAAAAAATTGATGTGCATCACTAGTGGGTGTGGTGTACCAATGTGGCAATGTGTATTACTAATTTTCTATAGGTCTTTTGTACTGTGTTCTTATGTAACAATTTGTGTATAAGGTTTGTATTAGAATATTACTAGTATGTATCAATTGGTCAAAATTTAATTTCTAGCAATAAATGTCACTCGAGAAAAACTTAAAATGTGACCTCATATGTGTCAAAAAAAAAAAAAAAAACTTAGACATAATAATTAATTGTATCAAATAATATATTAATTAATTGTATGAGTCGAGAATAACTTAAAATGTGACTTCAAATGTGTCAAATTAATATATTAATTAATTGTATCAGTCGAGAAAAACTTAAAATGTGTCAAAAAAAAAAAAAAAAAAAAAAAAAAAAAACACCATAGTGTGTCACTTGAAATATATCATGAAACTATGTGTCTCAAAAATTATAACACGTCACTTGAAATGTATAAAGAAACTATGTGTGTCAAAAATTATACTATGTCAATAAAAATGTGTAAACAAAAAATTAGTATCTCACAACTAATATATCAAACGATTAAGTGTGTCACCAAATATGTATTAAAAAGCTTAACATGTCACTAGAAATGCATCACAAAATGATGTTTGTCAAAGAAATAGTGGGTGATTAGAAATGTATCATGAAACTATGTGTCACTAAAAATGTGTCGAAAATATTAGTACGTCACCGCAAATGTAACCAAAATTTATTGTGTTTCAAGAAACCTAGTGTGTCAAAAAAAAGTAAATTAGTTATGTATCAACTTTAGAGATATGGAAAAATTAAATTAAAAAGTATTGGCTTAGTTTGTGTGATTTGTGAAATAACTAAGTTCAAAATATGTTAACAAGATGCATATGGTGTATCATTTGATTATTAGCATCTAGGGAAAAGTACCTTTTGGTAATTAGTCCCTTTATTAAAGGTCCCTTGTATACAAACCCTCCTTAGGATTTCAAATCAGGGGGTGTCACACTATTTGGGTCAAAGATTCCCTTTTGGGACAATATATCACAGTTTTTTTTGTCAGTTTTTGTTCCGTATTTTTGACAGTTTTATAGTTTTTGTCAATTTCTGTTCCGTATTTCTGTTTCGCACTTTCAGGTTTATAGCTTTTTGATAGAGTAAATTACATAAATAGTCACTATAGTTTGTCCATTTTTTCACATTTAGTCACTGAACTTTTTTTTTGACATAAATGGTCACTGAAGCTTCAAATCGTTACATAAATGGTCACTCTGGTTTGAAACTTCAGTGACCATTTATGTCAAAAAAATAACTGAATCTGTAATGATTTGAAACTTTAGTGCCCATTTATGTAAAAAAAAAAAGTTCAGTGACTAAATGTTAAAAAATTGACAAACCATAATTACTAATTTACTCTTTTTGATATAAACAAAATTATAAAAATAAAAAATAAAATAAAAAATCTGAAAAAAATGTGTGGGTGGGGGTTTGTGAATTTCGAATTTAAGGGGGTGGGGATAAGTCAGCCCTTTATTAAATCCATGTTCATCAAACAAAAACACAAACCCAGTTACATCCGCTGCAAGTTGTTGCTTCTTTGTGTAACTTTTGTTGGTTGCAGTTATTAAACCTTCGCTTGACCATTTTTTTTTAATGCCTTAAGTTTACACTCGCCCAAACTCAAATCCGGACCTCTTGGATGATCTAGTTAGTTTGGTATCACTTGGAATTGATTCAATGGCTCGAAAAAATGTTACTAACACTCTCAAATTCATTGTTTTGTTGCTTAATTCGAAATTAGGGCATCAATTAGGCACTTTTGATTCGTTCCGAATTAGAGTATGATCTTTTAGGGATTTGTAAGGATTGATTAGGAGATGCCATTGCAAAAAGAATTAAGTGAATAGGTTAAGAATTGAGCAAGATATAAGGTTTTGAAGTTGAGGAGAATTGCGGCCAAAATTCAAAGTTGAGTTTAAGACGAATTGGTATTTTTCCTATGCTCTGGGATTCTTAGGGAGTATGGGGTCACACTCGGAATTGACGGAAAACAAGCGTAAATTAAGTTATGGAATTTTGAAATTTATGGCACATTCAAAAAATTTTAGCGTGAATTTGGTAGAGCTAGGAACCATAGTGCCTTTGTTAAAAGTGTTTCTTTGATAGTATAGGACATTGCAATAAGAAATGGAGAATGTAGGTTGCGGAAATTTGGTGAGGTTAGTAACCCGAAACACACCACAACCACGGCTGAGAAAGCTAGCCGCAACTGTGGCCATCAGAAACCACAAAGCCGCACGGCTGTGAACCTCAGCTGCAGCTGAGGGCTTCAGACCACAAAGGAGGTACGTGTTTGGTTTAGATTGTGCGAACAAAACTTTTAGTTCACTTTACCAAAATTCGCGGTTGTACTTGGTTTATAGAGAAGAGGAAATTGATGAAGAGGGTTTTGCAAAGTACCTAATGAACGGAGAAAGGAACTTCACAACTACTACTACCTGCGCTTATTGGAATGAAATTAGCAAAGAATATGACCCAAGGTTTAAGGAGACGACGATTTGTGACCCGAAGTTGAAGTTGATACACAAGTTACTAGTAAATGCGGAGGTCCACCGCTAGACGAGTAAAGACAAGTTGTTCAGTAACGATACTTGGTTGTTAAGTGTGATCACAGGAAAACGTTTGGCCAACGTTCCTTGGATTATAAACTCATATTTAGCTAATAGAGCTACTGGGTTTCGAGCTACTAGTAAGATTGGAGCCGAAAACAATAGGGTCAAAGTCATGTTTCAGCTGCAATATCAAGCAACACAGGTAATATAACGTAATGTAATGATATTTAAATAACAACGTCAACCTGCCAATTATAGCCTTAATTGATCGAAAAATAGGATTCTATAAATCCGATTCACAAAAACATATAAATTAAACTTTTTAATGATGCAATCAATTAACCACAACACAACTTCAAAAAGTTTCAATTTAAACCATGAGTACGGCCATCAAAAAATTTGTACTATATCAAGAAATAATAAAAAATAATGCTACAAAATGGTCTAGAAAAATAAACCCATTTTTCGATAACTCATCATTTGATGAGTAGCATTGTAGATAACATGCAATTGATAGACTGCAAAGCAATGATTTATAGGACTAATAAAATTGGAGGGGTCTAATATTTTTGAAAACAAAATACGTACCTTGTAAAATATCCAAACAGGTCATCATCATCATCTTCTTCATCAGTAAATGAATATAAAGATTTCCTGCTTCCTCGGCACCACGAATGTTTTCCCTTAGCAACTTCATTCAGCAATGCAACAATCTATACACAACATGTTTATTGTTATTTATAGCATAACCTTTAAAATTATAACACAAACATTCAACACAACCGTACTTTTTTTTATCATCAATAGATTAAGCTATCACAAATCACCAATTTAAAGCTAATAAGCATATAAATGGTTTTAAGAAATCTAAAAGAGGCAAAAGATGGGTCGATATAACTTTATATTATACCTTGTCAGATTATTACTAATTATATATATGAACTATATAGAAGATTACAATCAGACGAAGTGGAAATTACCTGTCTCAAACGCAAGAGTTGCAAGATCATCTTTGATTTTTTGGTCACCCAAACTTCTTTTCACCAATTGGTTCCTGCAGCGGGAAATGGATGTAAATAAGAGGTAGAAAAAAAGTGGGTCGAAGCGGGTCAGGTTGGTTAATAGGACAAACGGGTTGGGTTGACCAATTGGTTTTTTCTTTTCTTATGAACTTCACAACAAACTATGTTTTAAACGCAATTAATGTCCATTACCTAAAGTATAAACAAACTACCATGGAGAACCGTTCTTATAGTGTCTTATTATTTCAAAATATTAGAGTATTAACTTAATGGTATAATTTTTCATAGAAACACAGAAAAAAATTGTCAACGGGTCAACCTAACCCAACCCAACTTAACCCACAATATATTAAGTACTTTTTTCTTTGCATTATTTTAGCCCATTTAGATATCTTTGTTACACCCAAATAAACCAACAGATCTTTAAAGAAAATGCAAATTGACCCGGTTTTGTCCATTTGGGCAAAGTGACCCCGTCTAATATAAATCACATAAATGCATAACACAGAGAATAGTAAAAGAAGTTTCAATGTATAAAGAAAGGGGAGATATATACAGAATCAGGTACAGGCTCTATGGCAGACACACCTTCAAGCAACACCCATTCTCTCTGATTAAGGTCTAAGACATCCTCATCGACATCATCATACAGTACCTAAAAATATATAGCAACAAACAATAGTCATCATAACTCCTTCGTAATAGCTGCAGTAATAAGATGTTCACATTAAAAAGAGGCGCAAAGATTCATGAATCTTACTCAATCGATATGGTACTTACCTTTCATCCGAAGGCCACCAAACTTTTATCCCGCTCCCAACCAGATTTTCACCATGTTCAGCAAATTGAGCCTGTTAGAATAACCAGTTTAGACTTTAGAGTTGTATAATCCAGGATACTATTAGCATAATCAAAATGCCCAAGTAAAATGAAGATTTTTTCATTTTGGTAATACATTGTCTCAAGCGGGTCACATAGGTAAACTTTTAAAACTGTCAAAAACGAAAGGGGTCTAACGGGTAAATTGGGTTTTTTAATTAGCACAAACAAAAACTGCTCATAAAAGGCAAGCACCATGGCATTAGGTTAGCTACTTTGGTACTTACCTTCTATCTGCAGCTTATAGGCCGCAAATCACCAACTCAAAACACTACATTCCTTCTCCCACCTTCTTATTTTCATTACATAATCGAATTATTCCACTATCGAAACATAACAACTTTCAAACCGCATGTCCATCGAATCATCAACAACATAAAAACATTATAATTTATATTAAAACACCAATTCTAAACACAACCATAACTATATTCTTCCCAAAAATAAAACCGAGCCGCTACATTTATACCTTAACAAAGAAAATGGCTGCATATAAAATGTCATTCAAACCGCATGCCCTAAGAACAATATTCAAACATCACGATCGTATATTCACTCATGAATTCTAAACACTACCATAACTTCTACATTCTATTTAGTTCTATCAAATAACCGACTTATTTCACTAAAAGCAACATTCTAAATAACACTATAACTTTAACATTTCTTCTTATATATGACTAAAACATGTTATTAGTATTGTAATTAGTTCATACATACATTTCATCAAACACTTTGTGGGCATACAAAACACACATAAATTAACATATAACTTTTGTGCATTAAACACCCACAAAGAAAACAACTAATCTCTCATTCAAATTGTAAGGAATTTACCTTCATCGACAACCATGTGGGATCTTCATAATCTTCCCGCATTCTCTTTCAAACTTCTACAACCCAAATTCGTACACAAATACAAAAGAACTACTATAATAAATATATATTTTCACTAATTTTGAAATTCAAAAAAATCAAATATGAAAGACTACCTTCTTAAGTATGTCTAGAAGGGAGAATGTAACCTTGTGACTCAAAAACATGAAATCTTGCAGAAATAAAGGAACTCAAAACAAAACCTTGAATAGATTATATACTTACCAAATTTATGGTGTGGAGAGGATACAAATCACTGGCAAATCAAGAACAGTTTAAAATAATTGCAAACGTACAAATGAATCGAATGAATTATGAGATTTTGTGTATAAGGGGTTTTTGAATCAATTAGGGTTGATGATAAAGACAGAGTAAAATATATGCTTATTTTTGGAGATGATTTGTATGAACAATTAATTTGATTGAATGTAACCGATTGTTTGAATATGTCAATCGAAATCAATAATAATTGCTGGACTGAAACGGTTTGTGGTTTGAAGCTATCAATGAATCTTATAGAAGAAGTTTTAGAGCGATGATGAAGAAGAGTTTTGAAAAGCCCGAAAATTCGGCTTCTTCTCCAGAAAGCTTTGACTTTTTAAAACAATACCAGAAATAATGTGTAATTTAAATTGTTAAAGCAAAATGACAAATGTAGACACTCTAGAATTTGAGTATTCCTTTTTAAGAGGGGTATTCATGATCTTTTTCAACTGCTGTATATTAGAATATATATAGATAGATTAATTATATATTATTATATAATAAAATTAGTTCGGTTCGGTTTTTACGGTTCGGTTTTTGGACGAAAACCGAAACCGAACCGTATTTTTTGGTTTTTGAAAAATTAAAAACCGAACTATCGGTTTTCAGTTTTGGTTGGTTTTTTAGTTTCGGTTTTTTCGATTTTCGGTTCGGTTTCGGTTTTTTCGGGTTTGTTTTCTCATCCCTAATATTTTACATCAAGTTGTAACACAAAAAAATAATAGTTAAAGTTAAAAAAAAAAAAAAAAAAAAAAAAAAAAGTATTGGTAAAAAATTCAAAAATAAAATGTTCTCTATTCTACCCATAGATGTTCTCTCTTTAACGGCTTAATAAGGCGACATTTGGTTTGTTGCTATGAATTACAATCAATATAACTTTGATAAAGGGTAGAATGGGTATGTTTTTTAGTCATGGAATCAATTATGATATTATTGTTAGGTTTTGTCAATTAGATTTGGGAATCATAAAGTGAGCTCCAACATATCAAGGGAATAATTAAACAAATAAACAATTTGCATGAGTGCTTTAATTTATGATATGTTTGGCGCGGAGCTTTTTGGAGTTTTTTGAGGTGATGAGCGGTAAGCAATGAACTTTTTTATTTTTATTTTTCGTTTGACAAAGTAGCGGTGAACTTTGCTATTTTTTAGAAATACTTATTTTTCTAATGTTTCTTTAAGAAGCTGTGAGCGGTGAGCTGTGAGTGTAGACCGCTCACCGCTCACAAGTCAGTCGTACTTTTACCAAAAACACCCTTAAAGATAGAAAAAGAGTGGGATGCACATAGCACCACATAGCACATGTTCAAATATTGTACAATGTTAGAGCAATCGGTATGGAAGAACTCGTGCCTCGCCGTGGGCTGAGCTGGCAGCTCGCCGTGGCTCGCCGCCACACCGGAGCTGCTCGCCGTGGAAGAGAAATCGTGCAGACCACGAAGAGAAAGTCTGACAAAGGGACGTTGCAATTTATTTCCAACCGTTTATTTGGGTATTTAAAAAAAAAATAGGTAGTGGTGGGGCTCAAATGAGTAAGTTATGATATGTTATGATAAGGGGAGATTGTTAGTTGTGGTGTGTTGTGATGAAGTGGCACCCGTGGGGCCAGAATGAAGAGGTATGAGTTAGCCATGACACCTGTTACCTAGGGGTGTTCAAAAAATCCGAGAAACCGAAGAACCGAGCCGAACCGCTCAATCCGAAACCGAAAAAACCCGAAACCGAAACAGAAAAAAAACCGAAACCGAAAAAACCCGCTTATCACGGTTCGGTTTCGGTTTTTATTTTTTGATATCCGCGGTTAACCGAACCGAACCGTGATTAATACATGAAGGTTTTTTTTAACTAAATATTCAAATAATTGTACAAGTATTAATTATATTATTGCACTAATTTTATTGTATAATGCCTTTTTCGCTCGTAATGTGAACATTTCTAAACATTTATGTGTTAAAGTTGATAAATGTGATTGTAATCTATAAACGTCGAATAACTATTATTTTGTTAATTGATTATGTATGGATATTTGAATGCAATTATTGTAACGGGATAACTTTTATATGACTATTATCTATTAAATGTCATTTAATTTTACAAAAATGACATTATATATTCAGAACATGTTATTGTTTAAAAGGTTAAACTTGATTAAATGTCTAAAATGGTTAACCGTGACCCGAACCGTGGGTAACTGCTCATTTCGGGTACCCGCTTATCCGGTTACCCGCCTAATGCGGTTCGGTTTCGGATAGTAAAATTAGTTACCCGCCCCGCGATGGATAATTTAAATCTTCCAACTAACCGAACCGAACCGCCCCGCGAACACCCCTACTGTTACCTATTGCTCTTAGGCTGGTTGGCAAGGTAAGCCATCCTTCACCATACACATCAGCGCCACGTCAGCTTTCTCTCTCCTCTCACTCCCCTTCACCTCACTTCACCATTTACTAGTCAAGGCAAACACATCTTCACCTTTCATTAAAATACCCACTTTATACAAATATACCCACTAAATACCCCACACACACTCACACTTAAAATAAAAAATAATAAATGTGCACCATATTCAAAATTAAAGATCGGTGAAACCTTCACCTAATTTACTTTTGGGAATTGTGCCTAGCTCATGGAAATAGGTGGGAGGCAAGGTGACTTTGTGGTGAAGTGGGGCCATTTGGTGAAACCATCACCACCTTGCCTAGTAGCCTTATGCACCATTCAAATCAAAATATTCATATGTGTAAAAAAAAAAAAAAAAAAAAAAGTCACAACCGGTCCTTTATGTACTTCGGTGATGGTAAGTAAGTAAGAATGGCGGCGTTGGTATTACTCCGTCGTTACTCTCGATCTTCTCCTCCTAAACTCTTCTCCCTCTTGGCATTATCTCAACAAACAATCACACCTCCACCATTACTATCATCCCAATTTTAACCACAAACACAAATTTGATTATTATTCCAATTTCAGTTACTTTAACACATTAGGAAGTGGTTTAGGTCAGAGAACATATACTACTACTAGTAATAGCAATTTAAAAGATGATGATCAAAAGGAAAAATATGAATTGGGGGGTAATAAGAAGAAGAAAGTATCAACGTGGATTGATTTGTATTTGCCGAAAATTGTAAGGCCGTATGCGCATCTTGCGAGGTTGGATAAACCTATTGGCACTTGGTTGCTTGCTTGGCCTTGTTTCTGGTCCATTCTATAAATCAGGTCCATCACATTAGCAGCATCTCCTGGACACCTTCCTGACTTGAAGATGATGGCTCTATTTGGTTGTGGAGCTTTTCTCTTAAGGGGTGCTGGATGTACTATCAATGATCTGCTTGACCGCGATATTGATACAAAGGTTAGAAACTTACAATTGTCTTGTTCTAAGCATATAATTATATTTATGCGCTATATATGTATGTCAAATGTAGAGTTAGCAAAATGGGCACGTTGGGTAACGGGTCAAAACAATTTTGTGTTATTATTGAGCAATAAGTGTTTACCGTGTTCGAAAATGTAGCTTATATTAATGTTGAATGACTCTTAGTTTGATAGTTAAGTAGTTATCCGTGGTAGCTATCATTGATGCTTTGTTTATGTCTATGTTTGTTACATTTGGGTTGTCCTTTTGTTCGTTGGAGTATGATATAAAGTATCAGGTTATTGTAGATTTATAAGGTTTTCTAAATCTCCGTCTTTGCTTATATATTACTAAGTACTACTAACACATTTTAGGGCTCGAAAGTTTAAGGAAGTTTCAAGAGTTTTATGCTCTTGGATGTTATGGATGCATACACTACACTATGTACTGAAATAGTTAAATTGTTTATAGTCTGCATGGTGGGACATGAAATGTTTCAAATTTCATTGATATATAGTCACATTTTAGTTTCTGGTGTTTACTATGTACTGTGGAGTTCCAACTCTAGAAATATTACTTCCATACAGTTTGTGCATAGTACCATTGTTTGGTTGTTCCTATTGACTGAATGTCCTGATATAAGTGTTGCTGATATGGTGTTTCACTGGGGGTGTTAAGAAGATGGTAGAACATGGTTAACTAAAGCCCATCTCGCTAAGCATAACAACTCATTAAGCTTTACTGGCACAAATTGTAACCAGAAACCTACTAAATAGAAATGCCCTCCTTAATCTGGATTGACCAGAGTAGTCATTTCCATCTCCTATGCTTTAATATGCTAACTGCTTTGTATTTATATGATAATTAGCTATTTGGGCTTCAGACTTAGACTATGTCCAATTGAACAATTATACATGATACTGACTTGATATTGCTATAGTTTGGAACCATTGTTTGCTGGTGGCTATCAAGCAAAATACCAGTTGTTGCACTTCCAACTAATGCGGATATAGGTTTTACCAGGGTTAGTACAACCAGAGCAAAATCGCTAAAAATTTGCGTATGAATGTGCTTATCTTTGGAGCAGATATTTAGTTCACAATATTTTCTTCTACTGTTTTTCATTGAGGTTATCATCTACAAGACTACAACTAATATCCTCTTTTTAAACTGACAGAAGGAGATTGCCGCAAGAAAAATACAAGGAATTTGGTCACAAAAAGGCGGTTGCATCGTTTGTGCAGTTGACTGATGGTTCAAATTTTCTCACCAGGTCTATAGATAACTCAACAAAGGTAATCTGTTTGTTAAGCGATTATTCTCATTGTCCTGTATTCTTACAAAATTCAAGCTGGGGGACAACAGATCCTTGACATTAGTCAAGACATATGTTACTTACTGCCCATTCATTGTCTCCGTAATGTCTTTACTTCTTAATAGATAAGTTTCATAAGATACTCAAAAGTAATCTATTTTTTAGTGCGTTTGGTAAGCATAATGAAACACGAGATCAAGGTTACAACACGTTCTCTTTGATGAATCTTTTCTATATGACATATTTGTTTAATAATATGGATTTTCTTTTTTGCAGAATTTGTACAATGTGAAGGTTAGGCGAGTCGTGGCGATGGGATTGGTGCCAAACGGTTGTGCACATACTATTTGTACAATGCGATGGGATTGGCGCGAAACTGTTGTGCACGCACTAACTGCTGATGCTTTAAAATAGCTGTGGTAAGTTCCTTTTTCTATATCACAAAATTCACAAGAGAACATGCAAAGATCATTGGGATGACTAATTCTACTATTACAAGGATCTATGCTTGGACCAATTTTCTCATGGATTTCTAGATATTGTACCAAACATAGAAAGCATGAAATTGTTATTCAAGAGCTTAGAGCTTGAAGATCTTGATGGGATGTTGCATGGGAGTGAAAGCGATATCTCTATCGATGACTGGAAGGCACATACAAAATATAAAGGCCATAAAGAGACCGATCGCCAGGTACGCTGGTTCGTAAAAGGTACGTGCATCTTCTTTATAATTGCCATTTTGATATTTTTGGTACATTAGGTAGATATAAACTTTTAATGCTGTTTGGGCTAGGCTAAACTTTTTGATCGTAAATGGATTATTAAGTTATTAGTCATATAACTCATAATATTAATGTATTTTTTAACTATTAATTAGCCTAACATGAATTATTAATAGCATTTTTGGGAGAATGAGATTCGAGAAAGGAAAGGTTTTCTCTTCTTTTGGACGTGAGTGAAGTATCTACTGATCCTTCTAGGCTCAAGCTTAATGTCACCTGGTTTAGACAATAGCTGGCTAAATTGTGCCTTGGTTTGAAATTATATACAATGAGAAGGCATTAATATAGGTGTTTTTTTTTTTTTTTTTTTTTTTTTTTTTTTTTTTTTTTTTTTAATGTGGAGGCTATTTTATGGATGTATATCAGACAATAGTTTTATTTATTTGTAGTACAATATGAAATTTGTGAGTACAATATGAAATACGTTACCGTTTTAGAAAGTTGATGAGCAATAGAGAAGAGAAAAAAAAACATTTGTGAGCATGTCCTGGAAATTTTTGAATCAATTAGTTGCGGTTCTACACGTCGTTGACATTAAAAAATCATAACTTTATTACTATGTTTGAGTGTCCAACAAATCAAAAATCATAATTTGCCAACAAATTAGAGGGCTAAACTGACTCTGTGCATGTGTGCAAGTCGTAGTCCATGAACATTTTGGGTAACGCGTGACAAGCATGGTTTGTGAAATCAAACGCGTGGAGTAAATTTGCAAATTTCTCAATACAAACCCACAACAAGAGCGTATAACCCTTTGTCTTTTGTAAATTTAATTATTGTTTTCATCCACGGTTCAAAATTATTTAACAATATGAACTTGTAGGTGTCCAATATTTTTGGTTACTTGTGTATAACCCTTCATCTTTCGGAAATTTGTTACTGATTTATCAATGGGTTGAAATTCTCTTGTGTTGTTCCAAATCACAAACTTGTGTTAACACTAGGTGTCCCGGTAATGTTGTTGAGGAATATAGATCAATTAAACGTGACAAGACTTCAAGTAGTTCGATTATCAAGAACTTCTATCCAGGCACAGATTATTAATAGAACACATTTTGGAAAGAAGATTGTCATACCAAAGTTGAAAATTATTCCGTCTGATAAACGTCTACCGTTAAAGATTGTTAGAAAACAATTTCCTTTGTCAGTGTCATTTGCTATGACAATAAACAAGAGCCAAGGTCAATCACTTTCAAAAGTTGGTTTGTATCTGTCACGTCCTATTTTCACCCACTGACAACTATACGTCACGTCAAA
This sequence comes from Artemisia tridentata subsp. tridentata, assembly GCA_021014915.2. Taxonomy (NCBI): domain Eukaryota; kingdom Viridiplantae; phylum Streptophyta; class Magnoliopsida; order Asterales; family Asteraceae; genus Artemisia; species Artemisia tridentata. Next base: position 374,081,481 of record CP139506.1, on the reverse strand, counting down.
GGCAAAAGAGGTTTGAATGTTGTCAATTGTGATGCGGATGGTAATGTAAATAACATCACTACAAATGTTGTGTACAAAGAAGTGCTTCAAAGTCTTTAATCAAGTTTAAATAGGTATCTACAATATACATACTACATCATTTATAACATTTTTTAAATTTACATGTCTTATAAATCACAAACTCCTTTTATTTACACTTTTAATGTTTTTTTTTTTATTTTTTTTTAACTTATTAGGTGTTGACGGAATGGAAATTGGCTATCACTTCATTAACGCTCGCTACATAGATTTGCTTGTGAAGATCATCAAATTTGAAGACGATGATTCATGGACGTTTATTATATTAATAGTTACAAACACAGTTGTTATAGGATTGTTGACTTATTATTTACTACTCCTTTAAAAAAAAAAAAAAAAAAAAAAAAAACCTTATATCGTTCGTTGTTGTTTATTACATTATTCACATACTTAACTTTTGAATGAATAATTTCTTTAAAAACCTGTGAATTTCACGGGTCTATAAGCTAGTATATATATATATATATGTGTGTGTGTGTGTGTGTGTGTTCATGTGGTGAACACCTTAAAGTAAGAAACAATAGGCACCAACTAGAGTATGACATGTGGATATTTAATGACTTAATTAAATAAAAAAGGATACTTAATTATTAAAATTCAGAAAACTAATTAATAAAATCAAAAGGGCAGAATAGGTATTTGCATCTTTCTAATCTACTAACCCTAGCACACACACTCCATCTCTCATACTGCAACCGCCTCTCTCACATCTCATTTCCCTTTCATCACAAAAAATCTTCATCTTCAATTCATTCTTTTACTACTCGTCGGTCTCAACAGATTTTGTTTTCTTTTTTGTTGATAATAACCGGCCCACCACCAAAGCATAGGTAATTGCACTAAGTCTTTGTTAGTGGCTTTTTATGTGTTTGTATATATTAATATAGTTATGTTTTTTGGTGGGATCAAATTTGGATTTACAAGGGTCGCAACAAGTATAAGTGAATATAATAGATATAATATGTTAGCGTCAGTTTTTAAGTTTTAACATAGTTATCTTTTGGGTCCTTTTTTGTTGTGGCCATATTTTACAAAACGTAATTCAACCGCCAACGATCTATGGAGGAGAACGTTTTTGGTTCACATATGAATTCTAGCGAGCGGTGATTGGGAAGCCGCAAGCCACATGTATCCGATGTTGAAGCTATCTCAATCTCATATTGATTTGAAGCTATCTCAATCTCATATTGATTTGGTTCACATATTGATTTGTGATGGAGACCGCTCAGGTTTTATATCCGATGTTGAAGCTATCTCAATCTCGATAATTTTCCGATTTGTGTATAACGGATCTGAATCATTTCGGCATTAGGTTTTCGACCATCATCCTTTGTTTTTTGGAAGATTTGATTTTGTTTTACTTGGTTCGAGAGCTAGCCATACATGTATCTTATAAGTAATAAATTGGTGGCGTTGTTGAAGGAGCAGTTATTGCAAAAAAGTGAAAGGTGTATTAGTTTATTAACCTATGTTTGATTCAATTAAAAGACATGTGTATTACTACTATTAGTTGATTAACATGTGTTAGTTTAAATCATACACCACGTCCAAAACAATAACATTGTTTTGATTTTTTGTGTTGGAACCCGTATGTAAGTACGAATTTGGTTTCTTTTTGCATCAGTAATTTGTATTACTAATTTTGTATAGGTCTTTTGCAGGTAGTTTTGTGTTAAAAAAATTGATGTGCATCACTAGTGGGTGTGGTGTACCAATGTGGCAATGTGTATTACTAATTTTCTATAGGTCTTTTGTACTGTGTTCTTATGTAACAATTTGTGTATAAGGTTTGTATTAGAATATTACTAGTATGTATCAATTGGTCAAAATTTAATTTCTAGCAATAAATGTCACTCGAGAAAAACTTAAAATGTGACCTCATATGTGTCAAAAAAAAAAAAAAAACTTAGACATAATAATTAATTGTATCAAATAATATATTAATTAATTGTATGAGTCGAGAATAACTTAAAATGTGACTTCAAATGTGTCAAATTAATATATTAATTAATTGTATCAGTCGAGAAAAACTTAAAATGTGTCAAAAAAAAAAAAAAAAAAAAAAAAAAAACACCCATAGTGTGTCACTTGAAATATATCATGAAACTATGTGTCTCAAAAATTATAACACGTCACTTGAAATGTATAAAGAAACTATGTGTGTCAAAAATTATACTATGTCAATAAAAATGTGTAAACAAAAAATTAGTATCTCACAACTAATATATCAAACGATTAAGTGTGTCACCAAATACGTATTAAAAAGCTTATCATGTCACTAGAAATGCATCACAAAATGATGTGTTTCAAAGAAATAGTGGGTGATTAGAAATGTATCATGAAACTATGTGTCACTAAAAATGTGTCGAAAATATTAGTACGTCACCGCAAATGTAACCAAAATTTATTGTGTTTCAAGAAACCTAGTGTGTCAAAAAAAAGTAAATTAGTTATGTATCAACTTTAGAGATATGGAAAAATTAAATTAAAAAGTATTGGCTTAGTTTGTGTGATTTGTGAAATAACTAAGTTCAAAATATGTTAACAAGATGCATATGGTGTATCATTTGATTATTAGCATCTAGGGAAAAGTACCTTTTGGTAATTAGTCCCTTTATTAAAGGTCCCTTGTATACAAACCCTCCTTAGGATTTCAAATCAGGGGGTGTCACACTATTTGGGTCAAAGATTCCCTTTTGGGACAATATATCACAGTTTTTTTTGTCAGTTTTTGTTCCGTATTTTTGACAGTTTTATAGTTTTTGTCAATTTCTGTTCCGTATTTCTGTTTCGCACTTTCAGGTTTATAGCTTTTTGATAGAGTAAATTACATAAATAGTCACTATAGTTTGTCCATTTTTTCACATTTAGTCACTGAACTTTTTTTTTGACATAAATGGTCACTGAAGCTTCAAATCGTTACATAAATGGTCACTCTGGTTTGAAACTTCAGTGACCATTTATGTCAAAAAAATAACTGAATCTGTAATGATTTGAAACTTTAGTGCCCATTTATGTAAAAAAAAAAAGTTCAGTGACTAAATGTTAAAAAATTGACAAACCATAATTACTAATTTACTCTTTTTGATATAAACAAAATTATAAAAATAAAAAATAAAATAAAAAATCTGAAAAAAATGTGTGGGTGGGGGTTTGTGAATTTCGAATTTAAGGGGGTGGGGATAAGTCAGCCCTTTATTAAATCCATGTTCATCAAACAAAAACACAAACCCAGTTACATCCGCTGCAAGTTGTTGCTTCTTTGTGTAACTTTTGTTGGTTGCAGTTATTAAACCTTCGCTTGACCATTTTTTTTTAATGCCTTAAGTTTACACTCGCCCAAACTCAAATCCGGACCTCTTGGATGATCTAGTTAGTTTGGTATCACTTGGAATTGATTCAATGGCTCGAAAAAATGTTACTAACACTCTCAAATTCATTGTTTTGTTGCTTAATTCGAAATTAGGGCATCAATTAGGCACTTTTGATTCGTTCCGAATTAGAGTATGATCTTTTAGGGATTTGTAAGGATTGATTAGGAGATGCCATTGCAAAAAGAATTAAGTGAATAGGTTAAGAATTGAGCAAGATATAAGGTTTTGAAGTTGAGGAGAATTGCGGCCAAAATTCAAAGTTGAATTTAAGACGAATTGGTATTTTTCCTATGCTCTGGGATTCTTAGGGAGTATGGGGTCATACTCGGAATTGACGGAAAACAAGCGTAAATTAAGTTATGGAATTTTGAAATTTATGGCACATTCAAAAAATTTTAGCGTGAATTTGGTAGAGCTAGGAACCATAGTGCCTTTGTTAAAAGTGTTTCTTTGATAGTATAGGACATTGCAATAAGAAATGGAGAATGTAGGTTGCGGAAATTTGGTGAGGTTAGTAACCCAAAACACACCACAACCACGGCTGAGAAAGCTAGCCGCAACTGTGGCCATCAGAAACCACAAAGCCGCACGGCTGTGAACCTCAGCTGCAGCTGAGGGCTTCAGACCACAAAGGAGGTACGTGTTTGGTTTAGATTGTGCGAACAAAACTTTTAGTTCACTTTACCAAAATTCGCGGTTGTACTTGGTTTATAGAGAAGAGGAAATTGATGAAGAGGGTTTTGCAAAGTACCTAATGAACGGAGAAAGGAACTTCACAACTACTACTACCTGCGCTTATTGGAATGAAATTAGCAAAGAATATGACCCAAGGTTTAAGGAGACGACGATTTGTGACCCGAAGTTGAAGTTGATACACAAGTTACTAGTAAATGCGGAGGTCCACCGCTAGACGAGTAAAGACAAGTTGTTCAGTAACGATACTTGGTTGTTAAGTGTGATCACAGGAAAACGTTTGGCCAACGTTCCTTGGATTATAAACTCATATTTAGCTAATAGAGCTACTGGGTTTCGAGCTACTAGTAAGATTGGAGGAGGACATTGGGTTACTCGGATTATTAAAAATCTGGGATTGTTTATACAATCAGAAATCAAGAAATGTAAGGAGTTGAAGTCCGGTGTGTTAGATGAGAAGTCGTGTTGGGATTCTAGATTTGATGAGACAAAATAAATAGAAGAATGAAACATGAGGGACGATTTGTGACTATGAGGAAAACTACAAAGATGGAAGATATCAGAAGATATTGTTTAAAGTTTAAAAGATTTATTTGTTTTATACTTATCTTCTTATGTAAGTCTTGATCTCTCCCTATATAAAGAGATCATAGATGTGTAGGTTTTAATTAAGTCTTCCACAATGTAACCTAAAGGTGTGTGTGTGTGTGTGTGTGTCTAGGGCGTATGTCTTGTAAACGCCTAGACTAGTGATAGGTTTTGTAGTCGCCTCAAGGATCTTTGATCCCTGTTACAAGGCAGTGTAACCGTATTATTCTGATCAAATAATATTTGAGGCGTGGTGTGATTGAAGAAAAACTTTGTGTCAATAACAATTGATTTGTTCTTATTCCGCTGCATAATTGTTCATTGTTATTGTTGAACCCTAAGGCTCAAAACGATCCAAGAAACTATCTTTAGCACGTCATAAGTTTCTACAGGTGGTATCAGAGCTTGGGGAGCTCGTTATCTAGGGATTCACAAAGTTTATTTGTTGATGAGAAGCAGATCTGAAGAAGGTTGGCTGACGAAGGAATTTTTTTTTCAAGATCTGATGCGACATCATGGTAATTCATTAATTTTTGTCATTGACTGAATGGCATTCACTTCATAAATTAACCTCGTACTGTCATTAATTGATCGATTAAATAATGAATTGGGTTTGTCATTATATTTGTGCAAGTGGAAGTGTGCCGATTAAATTCAGTTGTCACTTGTAACTGATTCATTATTTTATTACTGATTGGTGTTGACATTTTGGGGATGATTTGATTGTCGTATGTGGTTTATCACTTAAAGGGTTTTGGCGTTTTGTTCACTGATGTCGATTAGATTAAATTGGTTTATTTGATGGGACGAATTGATTATTAATTGGTCAGTAATATTATTCATGGATTGTTGCTTGTGGTTAATGAAGATTCGTTACAGGTTATCCTCGTACGAATTAAAGATTGTAATTTAAGAGCAGGTGTTGGATTGTGAATTTATTGCTTTGTCGCTTGCTGCTGAGGTATTATTTAATCTCGTACGAATTTATTGGTGTCAGACAATTAAAAGGTTGTGGGGCTAGCGCATGATGTATGCTGCTGTTGTGAGTTGATGCAGAACAGTATTTGGTATTTAATTGGGATTCTACTGCTACGTTTATTATTATTCTGCTGCTCGATATTTTATTCTGCTGCTACGTCTGATACACTCTGCTGCTAGTTGTAATTTATTCTGCTGCTAGCTTTGATCATTCTGCTGCTCGACGTATATCATTCTGCTGCTACGCATATTGATTCTGCTGCTGGACTTACTTTCTGCTGCTACATTATTCCTGGGTTTACACAATTGATACTTGCATAATTTACGAGCAGTGAGGGGAAGTAAGCATTGGTTATTGGTTTACACACACACAGGGGAAGTTCACACACAAAAGGTGTTTGGTTTTTATGTTTGTTAATGATTTAAAGGCTCGAGTTAATTTTCTTATTGGAGAAGAAGAGTTTTTGTTGCTTCATTGATGATGCGGTTGAATTTATCAAGGTTGTGTCTTATCATATCTTAAACGTCCACATATCGTTTAAAGATACTTGTTTGTTCGTTCAAGTGACTAAGAATTGACAAAACACTTGAAGGAGTTACGTTATTGTGCTCAGTGATTATTGTCAAGGGACTGCAACATCCCCCTATACGTTAAGTATACGTTCGAAGTCGTATTTAGTACAAGGCATAAGACACAAGGTTGGTTTCTTCTACTTCAACATCCAATTGGTAATGATTATTTTTCTTTAACAGTATATAAAGCCTACTGATTTGAAGAATCATTTTATGTACATGCATCACTTGAGGGGAAGTTTATACGGTTTATTCATTCTCTATTTGTTGATAACAAAAAGGGGAAGAAATAATGTGGTGGCATGGCATGGATTAAGGGGAAGACAGATTTGTTTCATTCAGGGAGATGATTACATCTCAACTTCTGCTACTTCGTCTAGGGAAGTTCGTACACGACTTTGTTTGTTTTGTCATCATCAAATAGGGGAAGATTGTTGGGATTCTAGATTTGATGAGACAAAATAAATAGAAGAATGAAACATGAGGGACGATTTGTGACAAAGAGGAAAACTACAAAGATGGAAGATATCAGAAGATATTGTTTAAAGTTTAAAAGATTTATTTGTTTTATACTTATCTTCTTATGTAAGTCTTGATCTCTCCCTATATAAAGAGATCATAGACGTGTAGGTTTTCATTAAGTCTTCCACAATGTAACCTAAAGGTGTGTGTGTGTGTGTGTGTGTGTCTAGGGCGTATGTCTTGTAAACGCCTAGACTAGTGATAGGTTTTGTAGTCGCCTCAAGGATCTTTGATCCCTGTTACAAGGCAGTGTAACCGTATTATTCTGATCAAATAATATTTGAGGCGTGGTGTGATTGAAGAAAAACTTTGTGTCAATAACAATTGATTTGTTCTTATTCCGCTGCATAATTGTTCATTGTTATTGTTGAACCCTAAGGCTCAAAACGATCCAAGAAACTATCTTTAGCACGTCATAAGTTTCTACAGGTGGTATCAGAGCTTGGGGAGCTCGTTATCTAGGGATTCACAAAGTTTACTTGTTGATGAGAAGCAGATCTGAAGAAGGTTGGCTGACGAAGGAATTTTTTTTTTTCAAGATCTGATGCGACATCATGGTAATTCATTAATTTTTGTCATTGACTGAATGGCATTCACTTCATAAATTAACCTCGTACTGTCATTAATTGATCGATTAAATAATGAATTGGGTTTGTCATTATATTTGTGCAAGTGGAAGTGTGCCGATTAAATTCAGTTGTCACTTGTAACTGATTCATTATTTTATTACTGATTGGTGTTGACATTTTGGGGATGATTTGATTGTCGTATGTGGTTTATCACTTAAAGGGTTTTGGCGTTTTGTTCACTGATGTCGATTGGATTAAATTAGTTTATTTGATGGGACGAATTGATTATTAATTGGTCAGTAATATTATTCATGGATTGTTGCTTGTGGTTAATGAAGATTCGTTACAGGTTATCCTCGTACGAATTAAAGATTGTAATTTAAGAGCAGGTGTTGGATTGTGAATTTATTGCTTTGTCGCTTGCTGCTGAGGTATTATTTAATCTCGTACGAATTTATTGGTGTCAGACAATTAAAAGGTTGTGGGGCTAGCACATGATGTATGCTGCTGTTGTGAGTTGATGCAGAACAGTATTTGGTATTTAATTGGGATTCTACTGCTACGTTTATTATTATTCTGCTGCTCGATATTTTATTCTGCTGCTACGTCTGATACACTCTGCTGCTAGTTGTAATTTATTCTGCTGCTAGCTTTGATCATTCTGCTGCTCGACGTATATCATTCTGCTGCTACGCATATTGATTCTGCTGCTGGACTTACTTTCTGCTGCTACATTATTGCTGGGTTTACACGATTGATACTTGCATAATTTACGAGCAGTGAGGGGAAGTAAGCATTGGTTATTGGTTTACACACACACAGGGGAAGTTCACACACAAAAGGTGTTTGGTTTTTATGTTCGTTAATGATTTAAAGGCTCGAGTTAATTTTCTTATTGGAGAAGAAGAGTTTTTGTTGCTTCTTTGATGATGCGGTTGAATTTATCAAGGTTGTGTCTTATCATATCTTAAACGTCCACATATCGTTTAAAGATACTTGTTTGTTCGTTCAAGTGACTAAGAATTGACAAAACACTTGAAGGAGTTACGTTATTGTGCTCAGTGATTATTGTCAAGGGACTGCAACATCCCCCTATACGTTAAGTATACGTTCGAAGTCGTATTTAGTACAAGGCATAAGACACAAGGTTGGTTTCTTCTACTTCAACATCCAATTGGTAATGATTATTTTTCTTTAACAGTATATAAAGCCTACTGATTTGAAGAATCATTTTATGTACATGCATCACTTGAGGGGAAGTTTCTACGGTTTATTCATTCTCTATTTGTTGATAACAAAAAGGGGAAGAAATAATGTGGTGGCATGGCATGGATTAAGGGGAAGACAGATTTGTTTCATTCAGGAGATGATTACATCTCAACTTCTGCTACTTCGTCTAGGGAAGTTCGTACACGACTTTGTTTGTTTTGTCATCATCAAATAGGGGAAGATTGTAGGGATTCTAGATTTGATGAGACAAAATAAATAGAAGAATGAAACATGAGGGACGATTTGTGACTATGAGGAAAACTACAAAGATGGAAGATATCAGAAGATATTGTTTAAAGTTTAAAAGATTTATTTGTTTTATACTTATCTTCTTATGTAAGTCTTGATCTCTCCCTATATAAAGAGATCATAGACGTGTAGGTTTTAATTAAGTCTTCCACAATGTAACCTAAAGGTGTGTGTGTGTGTGTGTGTGTGTGTGTGTGTGTGTCTAGGGCGTATGTCTTGTAAACGCCTAGACTAGTGATAGGTTTTGTAGTCGCCTCAAGGATCTTTGATCCCTGTTACAAGGCAGTGTAACCGTATTATTCTGATCAAATAATATTTGAGGCGTGGTGTGATTGAAGAAAAACTTTGTGTCAATAACAATTGATTTGTTCATATTCCGCTGCATAATTGTTCATTGTTATTGTTGAACCCTAAGGCTTAAAACGATCCAAGAAACTATCTTTAGCACGTCATAAGTTTCTACAGGTCTTGTTGATCCCAGTTGAGCTTAACGATCTTATTAATTACTTTAGATATAAACCTAAAGCAATCGGTATAGAAACTGATCTTAAGTTGTATATCAAATATTATGCGGAAACTAATACTTGATCTTACGAAGAATTAAACACAAACGAATTCTCAAACAACACTTCAATATATTAATACGATTGCTCTGAATAGCAACGGGGTTACAAGAAACCTTGAAGTGTAAAACAATGATGATACGTATGTAAAACCTAACCCTAGATCCTCCTTTTATAGACTAAGGAGTCTAGTCGGTTACAAAACTTTCTATACACGAAAAATATCTTTACGTATCTTTTCTATACTTATCCTTAACATACTATACATATCCAATAAGCAGCAGCATAATTTCTCTAGCAGCAGAGTCTTCGTGGCTAGCAGCAGAATCACACTTTGCTTATTATACCATCTATCAGATATCACCAGCAGCAGAGTTAATACACTAGCAGCAGAGTTACTCCGACTAGCAGCAGAGTAAAACTTAGTGTATTTCAGTAAGTACCAAAAGCAACAGAGTAATCTTCAAAACCCAACAATCCTCCCCTAAACTTGATATTTTTTCAAAAATTATCAAGTTTCCTATAAGCCCAGCTAATCACTAAGAGGATGTTTCCAAACACTTAATGCTTTGAAGTCTTTTCTTGCATAATCTTTTTATACTTCTCAATTAGCACACCTGCTTGATAATCTGATACAAATGGCCTTTGTAACATTAACATTCCTGGTTGCAACATATCAGTAAGAATATCAACATTGTTGTAGAAAGGATAATCTTTTTCTATCAACATGTAGGTACCCAAACCACTACTTCTAATCAGTTCATGTACTCCACATGACTGATATAAGTACCACTTGATAACCTTCTTTGAAGTTCTCAAATTTTGCCATTCAGTACTCCTTTTATTAGGCTCAAACATGTTACTCAGAAAATGATAATGTACTCTTTCAGGCACTTCCTCTAGTTTCTTGTCACTATATCTTTCCTTGTAAAGTTTCCAGAGTTGCACAATATCATCCCTGTCCATGTAATCCAGCATCTGAGAAAATCTAACATACTTTTCACATGCAGAGTTAGATCTCATGATTTCCCATTTTGCTTCACATACATCAAACACATCATAGGTATAAGAGATGATTGGATACTTTGTTGATAACGGGACTGTATTGATTATTTCAGGTTCTGGCTTTGGTTTATGAACTGTGAAGTCCATAATGGCTTTCATAGCATCTGCTTCCTCTTGTTTGTTTTTATAACTATATTCAGTTGTAACTCTTCTTTTCTTCCTAGCCACCACCTTACTTCGTTTACCAGTTCTCTTATAACCAATGACATCCTTAATCTTTTCCCTTTCAACCTCCATAGTTTGCTTATCACCTTGCTTCTCCAAATCACTTCCAGATGCTTTCAAAGTAGCATTTGACTCTGAAGTTTTATAAGTCCATGGATCCACTCTTCTTGTTAACTTAACAACCTCATCATCATCAAATTTCCTATCAATCTCCTTCTTTGCTGTTTCATACATCTTTTTCACTTCATCATCTGAATAAATTTTCAAATCTTTTAGCTTCCAATTCTTCATATTTTTCAAGTAGTATTCATGATGAGTTCTGAGTTGTTTTACAGTAGGAGGTTTAAGCACTTTCTTCTTCTTCCTTGCAGCAATCAATTTCTTCTTCTGTTTTGCTCTAAACTCTTCCAAGAAATCAAACTCATTCTTATCAGCAAAATCATCATGTAACTCCTCCTTTACCATACTAGCCCATCTGATCACAACCTCATTCTTAGCCCTTTCATTATCCCATTCATCCAACAATGCTCTAGTCTTTGCTTCATTCTCAGCCAACTTCCTTTGCCTTTCAAGCTCTTTCTGTTCATCTTGTTCTACCAATTTTCTTGCAGCATCTTCATCATGCCTATCCTGATCTTCTTTTGGCCAGAACTCAAATGGAAGGTGTGTAGGATAAGGTGTAGGTTCTTCAACAAGTTTACCTTTTCCTTTATCTTTTGATGCAATGGATGATGGTACAGGTTTTGATGTGAGAATGGGTTCTCTTATGAAAATACCTTTGGCCTTGGGTCTAGAGACAACAAATTTTGAAGTAGGAGTAGCAGCAGATTGTTCTTGTTGTGGAAGTAGTTGTTGTTTGGATGATGTGAATGTTTTGGTTCCAAGGTTTAGCAGTACTTGAGCTAAGGGTAGTGTATCATCATCTGATTCAGCAGCAGAATCCTTTTCTCCAACAGTAAGACTCTTCTCTGTATCAGCAGCAGAGTTCTTTAGCCCAACAGCAGAGTGTTCTGCACCAGCAGCAGAGTCAATCTGTGCACTCTTTTCACCAATATCAGCAACATTTTCACCTTTTTCCTTTACAACCTCCCCTGAATCCTTGATTACCTCCCCTGAACCTATTACATCCTCCTGATCATTCCTCCCCTGTTTGGAAGCATCCTCCTCCAAACTTGGTTTGGAAATCTTCCTTTTCTTGGATTTCATGAGATGAGAAGATCTTGCTCTTTTCCATTGAACACTCTCTAAATGCTTTACCCTTAACTTCAGTCTGTGAATGATTGCATCTTGAGAGATTTGAGTATTCTTCATCACCTGCAACTCTTCAGTAAGAGCAAGAACCTCTTTTGACAATTGTGTACATTTATCCGTCAATTCATTAAGTTGTTTCATAATAGTCTCACCACTTCGGTCGGTGTTACCTGACCCGAGAGGTGGATCATTGACATTGACATTTTGTACAAGTGAAGTAGCCATCAATTCAATATGTGGATTTTCAAGACTAGCCTCAACACTTCGACCTGTGTGACCTGGTCCGAGAGGTGTATCATGGGCATTGACAATGTGTACAGTATTATCCATCAATTCATGAGTAGTTTCATTGCTGTCCTCATCACTTCGGGATGTGTTAACTTCCCTGAGAGGTGAATCTTGGGACAAAAACTCAGTCTCAACCCTAGGTTGAACATCTGAGCCCCCCATATTAGGCAGTTAGCTGGGGTTACCATCTTGTGCAGCAGGTTCAAGTGAACCTTCAGCAATAGATGTTGCCAAGGTTGGGGTCTTACTTATGTTGACACTGGCCTGCTCAGTTACTAAACCAGAGACAGTAGTGTCAGCCCCTTCCTTCATGCCATCTCCATCACCTATGGCAGCCTCATCTGCTTCCATACTAGCACTAGTCTGAGGTAACTCAGTGCCCTTTTCATGTGAAGACCTAGGTGAATGGGTATTTTGGGGTTCATTTGAGGATGATTCATTCAAACTTGAAGATGAGGATGTGTGATGGGAAGCTGTGGGAGTTCCAGCTTCTTCATCCTCATTAACAGTAGCCACAATATCCAAAATGTATTGAGTCAGGGGAGTGATAGTACCAGAAAAACCTTTCCATTTTTCCTTAGAAAAGCAAACATTTTGATAGTTATTTGATTACTTGGCTCAATATTTGTATGTTCCAAGGGTTCTTTTAGCTGATGGTTTATAATGAGTTGTAAAAACCTTGGATACAAATAAAACTTCTTAGTTACATACTTCTTCATCCCTTCAAAAATCATAGAAGAAAAATCAAATGGTTGTCCTGATGCCAGGCAAATCAAAGCTGTTGCTTGAGGTGCACTGAACTCATTCCACCCACCTACTTTAGGAAATAAACAATGTTGAAGAGTATGAAGAAGAAACTTCCAATGTGGGCAAAGGAGGCCTTTAAAAAAAATTTCCACTAGTATTTTGCCTCCTTTAGGGTCTTTCCCAAAGGCAACGTATCCACCATCCAAAGCTTCAAAGTTTTCCAAGTTGCTTTGGTCTCCAGTCATATGTGAAGAGCATCCACTATCAAAAATGCATTTATCCTTTAGCTCCTTTTGTAGTTTGCCCTGCACAAAAAGTAAGATAATTAGTTTCTCTTTGGGACCCAAGCCATTACTGACTTGGATCTGCCTTGTGCATCAAAGTAGTCAAATTTCTTCAACTGCATTGGTGCACTACTGTGTCTGAGAACATGATCCAAAACTTTAACTTTAGGTTTCCAGACCCAACAAGCTGAGGCCTTAACAGCATAAAAATGGTTGCCCACAACAATATCAGTAACAACTTTTGGCAAAGCAGCAGAGTCTGCCTTAGCAGCAGTAGCAACTATATCCTTATTTATGGGCCCTTTTGGTGCAATAGGTGTGATAATTCTTGAAACACCATCTCTCATCAAAACTTCCTTGGGAACCATGTTTCTTTTGGGATGAGGGTAAGTCTTTCTAGCAAAGTTTCTATGGTTCACCCTTGTATGTTGGTTCCAGACTGGTTTTTGATAGTAGTAGCACTCATCTTGCAGATGTTCAAAACTACCACAACTATAACATGCCTTTTTAAGTAATTGAAAATCAGTACCTAATCTTTGTGAAACTAGGTTGTTCCAATTTCTCTGGTTTCCTCTAGGCAAATTATTAGTTCTCTTAGGATATACTCTAGGTGTGTTATCATACTCAGCCATTTTTCTAGAGATACTCCTACCTAGCTTAGGTTTAACAAACTCAACCTTTTTAGTCTTAGGCACTTTTGATTCAACAACAGCAGGAATTTCTTCCTTTTTGTTCTTAGGGGTTGAATCAGATTCCTCAACATCATCATCACTGTCAGACTCCCAATCTTCAATAATGGGTGCATCAGACCACTTTTTCTCAACCTTGGGTGACTCTATTTTAGTTTCACTAGTTTCACCTACAGGTTTGGCCTCAGACTCAGGTATGAAAGACAATGTCCTAGTAGGAGGGGCATTGGCACTAAGTTTCTTAGGTGGAGCAACAGCATTGTATCCTAGACCACTGCCTGAGTCTGCAAAGTGTCTTCCTATTGGTTTACTGAGGATGTCAGTGGCAAATTGTTGTTTTTCCACCCTAACAACATGTTTTTCAGTCTCACTTATAGCTGAATCTCTAGCCTGTTCAGCCTCTTCTACTTTCCCCATAAGAACCTTAATCTCACAATCTTTCTTAATAAGCTCAATTTCTAAACTAGTGATCTTATCAAGATATTCAATTTCTACATTTTTTAAACCATATTCATAACTAAGATTGTCTAACTTAAGTTTTTCATTCTCCATTTTAAGATTTCCATTGCTAGACTTAAGTACTTCTATTGTATCAGAACATGATTTAAAAGAACAAGATGATTCATTGGATACCTCAGAGTCTGATCCAGAGGAAGAGTAGGCCATGAGAGCAAATTGTTGTTCTTTAGGTTCTTCATCAGCTACCAATGCAAAATTAGGACCATCTTCAGTATGATCACTCCAGTCAAACTCTCCTAACCCATCACATGACACCATAGCAGCATTAGGATTTGACTCTTCATCAGTAGGCTTCTTGGTATTCTCATTGTTTCTTTTGGGTGCTCTGCACTCTCTTGCAAAGTGTCCCTTCTTATGACAGTTATAACATTCAGCTTTTGATTTGTCAAATCCCACATTCTTGTTTCTTCTGAACTTAAGTTCTTTACCAGTTCTTTTAAGAAACCTTCTTGCCCTCATAGTTAACATTGCAAACTGCCATTGCAAATCGATCTCTTCAACATCATCAGGATCGAGTTCATCCAGATCTTGAGGCATAACAGCAGTACTTGAAGTAAGTTCAGCCAAATAAGCACAAATAGCAGCATCACTGATGGTGTTAGTGTTGGTAGAGTCAGCAGCAGAGACATGTGAACCAGCAGCAGGAATGAAAGAACCAGCAGTAGAGTGTTGTTCTTGATGACTACCAGAATTCTTGTTGCTTGAGGATACAAAAGCAAGATTGTTTGTGGTTGAAGATGAACTTGACAATCCCTTGACTTCAGATTCATATACTTTCAAGTTATTATACAGATCATCCAATGTCATCTTTTCAAAATCTTCCTTGTGTCTCCAAATCACTGTGTGAGTGTTCCATTCAGATGATAGGCTTCTCAGAAATTTTAGATTGATATCTTCTTGAGATACATCAATCTTCAATAGAGCCATCTGACTGGTCAGCTTATGAAGTCTATCATAAGTTCCCTCAATGTTCTCAGAACTCAAAGCAGTAAAAGTTTCAAACTGGTGCTTCATTAGGTTCTTTCTTGACTTCTTGGTAGCTTCATTCCCACCAAATCGAAGTTCAATAGCCTCCCATAACTCCTTAGCAGACTCAATATGATTAAAACTTAGTTGATAATCATTAGGTATTCCCATCATGAGAATACTGTGAGCCTTGACCTCCAATCTTCTCTGTGCTTTCTCCTCACTTGTCTTGAGAGTCAAGACTGATCCAGTAACAGTCTTGGTTGGCTGACTGTCGCCATATAAAACAACTTCCCAAAGTGAGTAATCAACCATTCTCATGTATTGTTGAATTCTCATCTTCCAGATCTCGTATTCTCCAGTCTTGAGCATGGGGACTCTTGATGCAATAACCATGTGTGTTGAATCGGATTCCATTGCTTACTTTGATGATTAACAGATCTTGTATTCAGTAATTCTTCTTGGTACCAGTTTCTAGATCACAAGCTCTGATACCACTTGTTGATCCCAGTTGAGCTTAACGATCTTATTAATTACTTTAGATATAAACCTAAAGCAATCGGTATAGAAACTGATCTTGAGTTGTATATCAAATATTATGCGGAAACTAATACTTGATCTTAAGAAGAATTAAACACAAACGAATTCTCAAACAACACTTCAATATATTAATACGATTGCTCTGAATAGCAACGTGGTTACAAGAAACCTTGAAGTGTAAAACAATGATGATACGTATGTAAAACCTAACCCTAGATCCTCCTTTTATAGACTAAGGAGTCTAGTCGGTTACAAAACTTTCTACACACGAAAAATATCTTTACGTATCTTTTCTATACTTATCCTTAACATACTATACATATCCAATAAGCAGCAGCATAATTTCTCTAGCAGCAGAGTCTTCGTAGCTAGCAACAGAATCACACTTAACTTATTATACCATCCATCAGATATCACCAGCAGCAGAGTAAATACACTAGCAGCAGAGTTACTCAGACTAGCAGCAGAGTAAAACTTAGTGTATTTCAGTAAGTACCAAAAGCAGCAGAGTAATCTTCAAAACCCAACAAGTCGTATGCGGGGTTGATTGACAAAAATACAAACGAGTTGCTACCAATTGAGGAGCGTGTTGAGCAAGTTATAGAGCATGAAGAGGAGCAAGCTAGAGAGGGGCAGGAGGAGTCGGCTCATGAGCAGCAGAGTGTTGGTTTTACAGATATGGATGAGCAGTTGGCACAGATTCACGGGATGACCCATCGTATCGCATACCAGTTAGATTATTTCCAACCCATTCTCCAACACTATGCTCAAACACGTAATCTGAACATGGTTCCCGCCTATAACCCACCAAGGGTGTCAGGTATGGAATTCCCTAAGTTCCATTTTTGTTCCTCAAATCTCCAGAAATAGTCGATCTTGAGGAGTCCATATCACATACTTACTACCCATCTAGGTTTGGAGAGTCAAAGTTAACGCAGTTCAGTACTCCTACTTTATCAATAGATGCATTAGACGTAAAAGAGGGTACCAAAAAACGATATAAAATGGTTGAAAGATGTCAATAGAAAAACCATTCAGATTTGTAGCAAAAATATAGTTGATTCTCCTTTTAGCTTGCACAAACTGCGAAAGATTGAACAATGCAACTACAACTAACAAATAAGAGATAATTATCTGAATGTAACTAACTTGTCACATATTTGAGTGTTGTGTAGCCAACTTTAATTTTTGCTATTATAACACTAAAGTTTTGAATTTAGATCTTTGTGTATATTTGTGACCATTTTACAACTACTTTATGTTTATCGCCATATTAACAACGAAATGTAAAATAGTCATTGTACATGAACAAAATACACACAAAATTTCGAATCAGACCTTTAATACACACAA
This sequence comes from Artemisia tridentata subsp. tridentata, assembly GCA_021014915.2. Taxonomy (NCBI): domain Eukaryota; kingdom Viridiplantae; phylum Streptophyta; class Magnoliopsida; order Asterales; family Asteraceae; genus Artemisia; species Artemisia tridentata. The sequence continues at coordinate 374,064,158 of CP139506.1, read as the reverse complement.
AAGTACGAATTCAAAACTTTTATGTTATAGTAATACTTAAAACCCATATCATTTCAGTTTTTATTACCATTTTGTTCTAATTTGTATCGTTTCGACCAAATCTGAAACTGTGCTGCCTCATCCCTAATAATACCCATCATCCCCACCCAGCCACCCTCATTAACTAGCACCATTTTTTTCTAAAAAATATTCATCAAATAATCAATCATCTTCAGCACACAATATCCCCACCCTCATTGTCTACCATCATGGAGTGGCAAGTTGATTGACCACTTTCATATCACTTTGAACTTCAGTGACCTTGTCTTTAGCTGTATTCTTGAACCATTGCAGAATCAATCCTGCTGTATTCACTTCAGCAGCATGGTTTTTCAGATTGTTTCCTACCCATTTATTGGAGAGTTCAACTTCCAGCCACAACACTTTAGCTACTTTTTGAATGCTTACATACTCATCGGTAGCATTGAGACTTTCTTCCACTAGTCTGACATATGTAAGACCTTCACTCACACTGCTTAGCAACCTATTGACTATGTTGTTCTGTATTTTAGGTAGAGAAACAGCGATGGCTGCCAGGGTTACTAAGGGTAAGCTCCAACAATCCAGATAATCTTGTGCAAATAAAGGTGGAACATGTAGGCTTTTATACTTTCCAGCTCCTTCAAAACCTTTAGATTCTCTTAGAAGCTCTACGAGATTGCTGGGTTGTTGTTTTTCAGCCATTTCGATCAAGCGGTTCGCAGATTTTGAAATGCTTTTCAATGTTCTCTCCGAAAGCTCCATATCGTCTTGTAGTTGCAACACATACCGCCTAAGATCGTTAAAGTTCTCTTGTTGTTCAGGATTTTGTCCCATGACAATACTTAAGGTACTAAACATGGCTTTAAACCACTTCCAACGCCGAATACAAAACAAAACACAAATCACAAAGAAAATTGGGATCAACGCTATCATCTTACATGCTACCACAACTGTCTTCTGAAGTCCTATACAAATGATAAGAAATATGACTTTGATATTGTGGATGACAATCTTGGTTTTGCGGTTAGTGACTAAGAATGACACACTACTCTGTTTCAAATCATACAACTTCTGAGTCCAGTAGCTCTCTACTTTAAAAACCTTAATATGGTTCCAGATCCATTTTATGGACAACTTAAAGCTCAAGGATGCATAACATCTACAAAGTGGTGCAATTGTTCCTACTAGACATCCGATACACTATATTATGACAATTACCGGAGTTGACCATCTATAATCCGATCTGTACTCTTGTAGGTTTGAAAATACAATCATACTTTCAACTATCATACTAATATGTTTGAAAGTGCTAGCAACACATATTACCCCAGAAGCAGAGGTAGTTGCAGAGCAAGCTGTGATGAACTGAGGGCTGCCTGTTCCTGCCATGATCCAATGGTTTTTCACATGCTGCTTTAGCTTCTCCACAGTTAATTTTCCTGGTTGTTGTAACTCTAGGTCCTTCAAAGCAGTTTCATGACCTGCTTGGTATTTCAATTCTATTATTTGTTTGGACTTTAGAATCGTTAAACCTGAACATGTGTGTATTATCAGCAAGATGTGTGGCGAAGCCACATAAAAATATGCTGATACCTTAACATAATTATAGAAATCATCAGGATCTCCAATCACATCCGTATATATTTCAATGCAAACATTCACAATCAAGGTGATTACCAGAATATCCAATGCTATGATGTTTGTGAGAAGTTCCTTGCCATTCATGGTTGCTAAAGAAGGCAATAAATTCGCCATCATGGTGCACATAAAGGCCATAGTTCCGATCTTTGCCATCTGGTCTGCATCACCTCGCATTGGATTACTTAAATCCACAGGTAGCTTCATAGCAACAGCTATCACAGTGAGAGAAGCAGCATTCAGAGTAAAATATTTGCAAGGGAACCATAGTTTTCTGTTTCTTAAACCATGTATTAAATCAGCTACCATTGCAAGGATGCAAAAGAGAGATGCTACTGCGATATAGATACCAATCCATGGCATAGGTTTGCTGTATTTATTTTGTCTATCTGACTCATGCCATAAGCAATCTCGAAAACCACTCGGAATACCCACAACAGTGTCGAATTTACAAATGTTGTCTATCAAGTTGTAATAGTTTATAGTTTGGTTCATCGTGGGGAAATAAAATGGTGATTTGTGACAATGTAAATAGGAGCAGGAAGATGGTGTAGATTATGAAAATAGCAGGATTTGTCTTCAGAAAGACTTAAAATGGGTGGTAATAATGCGGATGATATAACAAAATCCAGTTCTTAAAGAATGTATGAGTGATGAAATCATGAAATGAAACTTCGAGTAAACTTTCCAACAAAATTCTGTCAGGAAGACTCAGAATGTGACTTAGGTGGTGTTTGTTTATTAAGAGGGTCTGAATCTGAATCTGAACCGCACATCTGAATCTGAATCTGAGGCGTAAATGTCTGAATCTGAACGCATCTGAACGGGAAAAAAAAACTCATGTTTTTACCGGATTTTTTTTTTTTTTTTTTTTTTTTTTTTTTTTTTTTTTTTTTTTATGTGTCAACAAGAGTCATTCAGACGCGTTAAGACACCCCTCTCAAATCTTGACCATTAAGATCTAACTGCATCTGAATGCGTCTGAACGAAAAAAAAAAAAACAAACGGTCTGAACGACCAAATGTCTGACCGATTCAGACATTTGGGTCATTCAGACCCTATTCAGAGGCAAAAAAAAAAAAAAAAAAAACAAACGCACTGTGACTAAGACAACACCACTAATTATTTTTTCTTTTTTTTTGGGAAACAGAATTTTCGGAAACTTTTGGGTGATTTTTGGCACACGTCTTAAAAAAGGTAAGATAAAGACATAAAGTTTAGGATGGTCAACTCGTTTCAAAAAATTTATCAGCCGGTCCAAATAGTACATGTACCTTTCTGTCTTTTATTTTTGAATACTCTTTTGTCTATTGTATTTTGATTGTTTTACAAATGAGATTAATGGTCCTTACATGTCGTATTCCACTCGGTCCAAAAGACACATATATCCAATATCTCCACAGAGCATTCTTTAGTAAATTCTTTCTCCATGATTTTATTGTGACATATAGAGTTGTGGATTTTTTTATAGAAAGAGTTATTTTTAAAACTTAAGAAAAATTAGCGTAAAGGTGTATACATGAAAACTAATTTGACCCATTTTGACACCCCTATTTCAAGGCATCGTATTACATGTTTTAACATTTGAGTTATGGTACCACTTGATTATTTTGTAAGGTTCAACGTCAAAATTGGCTTTCATAAATGTTTAGTTTATGGGGACAAAACTGTGTACCGAGCTTGGAACTCGTTGCGGGATGGAGTGTGACAACGGTCACAATATGAATATTTAAAAAAAGAAGTTGGGAGGGTTGAGAATGATGGGCGCCACTAAAAAAAGTTGAATGGAGGGTTGGAGGGTTGAAATGAGGTGGAGAAATTTGATTGGGTAATTTTGAGAGGGTTGGAGGGTTGGATTTTATGACTCCTTCCACCCTTAGTTTATAAAATAAATAAATGAAACTAGCCCGCCCATTTGCGCGGATCATGAAGCTAGTTTCATGCATATACTTTCCTTTTATATCAAAATAGCTAATTAGACTTTTAGATTATCTAAATTGAATATAATTTTTTGTTTCATTAACGAAAACTTTATTTTTCAATAATATCATAACACATGGGTGGGTTTTTTCAAAAAAAGTAAAAAATTAAGAAACTCTAAATCACATGTGACCTAAAATTCAAATGTAACTTACGATATAACTTGTTCAAGTTTGATTAACTGAAACTATAAGGATTGTTTTCAGAAGCGTTGCGAAGTGCATGAGTTATGCTCGTAGTCAAGATAGAATTTGTTCCTTCAAATTGTTTGGAGTTTAATACTGCTGGGCCCCTCGTAGGATTGGTAAGATGTTTGTGTGGCCACACCCAAGATCTCCCCTGAATAGTTCAGAAGCTTTGGTAATCTTATTTAATCATAAACAACGAGAAACAGAATTATTAATAAAGAATGACTTAGATCCATATATTTATTAATGTGGTATTAGAAACAAAAGGATGAGTATGATGATGAATCATCGAATGGTTTTTCCAGGAGACCACCACTCGAGTTGTACTAGGGGCATTGGCGTGTTGCTAGACGCTAACCAATGTCATTACACTTTTAATAGATTTCCAAGTGGGAGCTGTTAGAGTTTAATGGAAAAATATTATCGTGTATGACTAGAATCGAACCCGGGACCGAGGGATTGCACACTTTACGTATGAATGATCAAGTAAATAATTAATATATATAATAGTTATGTATTTTAATTATTTGGACACGAAATGAGGACTAACGGACGTTAAGTAATTAACCGAATTGACTAACGACCGTTAGGGCATAAAGGAAGGACCGTTAGTGAAATTTGGAGGCAAAAGAAGGATCTAGAACCCATCTAGATGGGGTGGCCGGTTCTATGGGTTGCCATAACCCTTGGGTCGATCGGCCTAATGGGTAACCCAACCCATTCGGTTTCTTTTGCTCCAAGTTTAGGGTTTGCCTATAAATACAAAGGCATAAGGCTTAGGGATTTTTACCTTGTGCAATTACTATAACCCTAAGATTGTTTTCTTCCTCTCTTGCTCTCCATAACCGATCGTACACTATCCTTAGTGTGTCGATCCAAAGCTTTTTCAAGTAAACAAAATTGTTTTGGTTTACGTGTTCATTCAGTAGCATCAATACTTGGTTGGTTATAGTACGTGTGTACAAGAGTTCGGTAATTACTTACTTTAGTAATTAATCTTGGATTGTGAAACAAAACGGTAAGGGGTTTCACGGTAATCCTATTTGTTAGATCAAGAAGAGAAGTTCAAGTTCGATCCTTGTTTAGCAAGGATCTAAAGGTATGTAACTATTTATTATTCGGTAATCTTTGTATGTGTTAAATTAAAGATCTTGCTTCCGCTATACGTGCTTTGATGTGTTTATTTATTTAATTGATTGTCAAGTTATTTAAATTCCAACAGTGGCATCATGAGCCGTTTAACACGTAATTGAATTACCGAAACATAAATAAAAATCAAATCTTGATTTGGATTGACATGTTGTAGTCGAATTTTTTTTTAGGGTTTATTAGAACATAATAAAAAAAAATCGATTATAATTTAGGGGGGGGGGGGGGTTCGACCCTCTTTAATAAAAAGTTAGTTTTGTAACCCTAAATTAGGACATGTTTGTTTATGTGTTTATTTGATAAGGGTTACGTTCCTGGTTAATTCATGATGCTTCATGCAAGGTATTCATGAATTAGTGTTTGTTTTATATGCTACATGTCTTAGATAAATAAAAAAATTAGGGAAGACCTAATATATTAGATTAATGAATCAGTTATGTGCAACGTGGTATATAATTATTAAAGCTTACGCGGCCAATTGTTGGTGACTGTGGTCCATTGGGTACAATGTGCTCGAAAACCAATGGGAGTTTTATTAATTATATACATAATAATTCACATATAGATTATTAGTAGGATTTATCAAAAGGTTTGCATGTGGCTATATGATTTAATAGTTAAGATTATATGCGTTATTGAGTGTTTATTTATTTTTTGTTAAAATTACTTGTTCTTTTTTGTTTAAATTGTTATTGAATTGTAAGCAAAAAGAGTGTAATTTTTTGGTATAAAAATAAATGGCCCTATTAACTATGAAACCTTGATGTGGTAAATTATTTATTGCCAAGTCTTATGTGCCGACAGTGGTTCGCTTCGCACGGTAATTTGCTCCCAGGCGAGACTAGCAATTTAATAATTTACAACATAAATTTTATAAGACTTAGAATCATAAACTTTTAATTTGATTGATGAGTTTTTTGCACCAATAGTTGAACGGCGGACCTAGTTTGACAAACTATAAGGTGGGTATTAGGTTGGTTTCGCATTAAATTGTGGCCTTAAAGAGACTCCATTCTGTCTCTCCGCTTGCTTGTGCGTCAAATTAGACTTGCCAAGTAACACTATTTTTTGTGCAAAATCATCTTAAGGCTGAATTGACCTCAATTCCACGCGCCACTTTTGTGGTAATTATCCGAATAACTTGAGTCTTTTGACTCATGCAGTAGTAGGATATAGTGGGCGATAATTGTAGGTAATTCTTTGATTGGTGAACCCAATACATCAATTAAAATTTTGTTGATTTAACTCTTAGCCAATTGGTAATTAAAAATGGTTTTGAAAATTTATGATACGAAGATGAGTGCATGCTTCTTCGTACATATTTTGATTGTCACATCAAAATAAATACCCTAAAATTTAAGTCCATGCTATCTAATTATAAGAGACACTTGGAATTAATATCTAGCGTAAGTGAGACCTTGACATAGATATTAATGACAAGGTAAATTACATACTTTTATTGCTAGCAGATCAACTGATGTAATAAAATTATGTGAATTTACAAGTTTCTAAATTAGACGACTTAATTAAGTTATAAGTGAGACCTTGAGACTTAAAGCATGAGATAGGAAGAAACATGCTTACATTGCAAATTGTTTGGCAAATGTAATTCCCATAAATATCTACGAGTCGGAAATTGTTTTGCCGATTATTGTACGACAAGTTACCATCTTTTGTACTTCCACTACTAGCAGATCAACTGATGTAGTGGAACTATGGAAAGTTGGATCCTAGTTTTCAAGAAAATTAAATGGTTATTTTATATTTCCTGGGTAATTTTCTTTTCTTGGAAAATTGTATTATTGGAATACTAATATTTGAACTTTTTCTGTAAAAATGGCTCAACCCGACAACACTAGTGCAAGTTCCGCTTTCAAAGCTCACTTTGAGAGGGAAAACCTTACTAGCCCTAACTTCAATGATTGGCGTCGGTCCTTGAGGATTGTCCTGCGAGTGACCAAGAAGCTAGATTATTTGACTAAGCCTTGCCCCACACAGCCAGCTGATGATGAATCTGATGAGGTCAAAGAAGCTTGGCAAAAGGAGTTTGATACGCATAACGAGGTAGCATGCTTAATGCTAAACAGTATGATTCCCAAGTTGCAAAAGCAATTTGAGAACTACTTTCCTAAGGATATGCTAGAGGAACTCCAGAAAACCTATGAAACACCTCCAGCTGTCGAACTTTATGATTTGATCGATAAATTCCATAGCTGTAGGCAAGGGGAGGGTAAACCCGTGCGAGAACATGTGTTAGAGATGAAAGAATACATCGATCGTCTCCAAACAATGAACTATATCTTAGCCGACAATGTTTATGTGAACTTAATCAATAGGTCCCTTAACAAGGACTTTAAGGGTTTTGTTCAAAATTACAACATGCATTGCTCGGGGAAGACAATAACTGAATTACTCGCAATGCTCGTTGATTATGAGAAGGGTTTACCGGGCAAGGACAAGGCTCCTACTCCACAAGTACTAGCAATACAAAGGGGTAGGGTTCAGAAACCAAAACCGCAAGGGAATAAGGGGAAAGGTAAAGCTGCTGACAAGGGTAAACAAGTTATGACCAATCAGCCTGAACCTAAGAAGGCCCCTTAGAAGAACAAGCCTAATCCCAATAAGAAGGATCAAGGTTGTCATCACTGCCACGAGACTGGACACTGGAAGAGGAACTGTCCTCTTTATCTCGAGGAGTTGCGATTGAAAAAGCTGAAGGGTGAGACTGGGAAAGCCAGTACTTCAGGTAATTTCTTCATGATTGAATTATTTTCACTAACTCGTAAATTAAATTCCTGGGTATATGATACTGGATGCGGTATTCACATTTGTAATACGCTACAGGGATTTAGAGTGCAAAGGAGACTCGCCTATGGGGAACAATTTCTGCAAGTGGGCAATGGAGCACAAGCAGCAGTTGAAGCCATAGGAATTATTGAATTAATTTTGCCTTCGGGCTTGATACTGAATTTAAATAATTGTCATTATACACCATCTATTGTTAGAGGTGTTATTTCTTTTGCTTGTTTATTGAATTTGGGATTTCATCATACTATTTCTGGCAATAAAATTTTTGTTTCATTAAATAATGTTTTTTATTTTGATGCTGTTGCCGTGAATGGTATGTTTGAGATTAATATGAATGAACATAGTGATTATAATTTGATGTATAGCATCAACAATAAGAGAGTCAAGAATGTCTTGGATTCGTCTTATCTTTGGCACTGTCGACTTGCCCTCATAGGCAAGACTCGCATGCAAAAGCTGCAACGTGATGGGCTTTTGAAAGATATCAATGATGAATCATTTGATAAGTGCGAATCTTGTATCACTGGTACAAATATTGGATATCGTCACACCAAAAATGCGTGACTATATGCATATAGTCACACACGTTTTTTTGGGTGTGTATGACGAAAAGTCGCGCCACCGTAGGTATCATATGGTCACATTGTTTAGTTTGTGGCCGTATCCATTGAAAAAGAGTCACCAAAACCCGAAAATGTGTGACTAATTAGGCACAAGTTTTGTTGGATTTATCAGTATGTGTGACTATTTCTCATTGTGGGAAACTAGAAGGGGGTTGAATAGTTTACCGGTTTTAAGTTCTTTTAAAAATCTTGTTTTAAAAGTTTGCTATTGGAAACTTTGATTCGAAATCTATGTGTAATCAATCAACACCAATATGAACTACACACTAAACTAATTAATGCTAAATAATAAAAGTAAAGAGTAGAGTTGGAAAGATCAAACCGAGACAAAGGATTTATAGTGGTTCGGCTACGAAGCTCTTCTTCGCCCTACTCCACTCCTCGAGTACCACACTCGAGAGTTTCAAGCACTATGTCAACAACCTCCCTTCAGGCGGAGAAAACCGTACACGTCGCTTATCCTATTACCGACACTAAGCTAAATGTCGAGTGCTAATCTTAGCTAGCACCAATCTACCAAGGTCCACGTGACCAATCACACAAGCCCAATGGCTACAAGAGATCACCACGATCTCTACACGATCACAAAGATCAACTCTCACTTCACTCTACTTAATCTAACTACTCTAGATCCTTTGATCACTCACACACAAGCCCAATGGCTTTAAGAGATCTTCACTATCTCTTAAGATCACAATGATCTTCACTCACACTCTCACAAAAGAAAGATAATCTTGATGTATGCTACGATACAACAAGGATGTAACAAGTGTTACAAAAACCTAACAACTATAACTCTTGTATCTTCTTGAATACCTTGAGTTCTTCTCTTGCTAATGAAGAGGAATGATAACACCTTGTATCAACTTGGATACTTGTGTTCTTCTCTTGCTAATGAAGAGGAATGATAACACCTTGTATCAACTTGGATACTTGTGTTCTTCTCTTGCTAATGAAGAGGAATCAAGAGGATCACTTGGAGGATGATTGGATCACTCTTGAACAAAAGAAAAACTAATCTAAATGATCTAAGAAAGAAAGTGTGAAGAGAGTATTCAACTCAGAAAGTTTTGTGTGTGTAAGGATGCCTAAAAACTGTGAATGGGGTTGGTTTTTATAGGCAAGAAAATTCTGAACGTTACAGAAAATTTTGTACGGACGGCTCCACTAAATGCACCACGGCTCCACTAAATTTAGTGGAACCGTGGAGCCGTCCCAGACAAGGACGCTCCAAATTTTGTCTTTTCTGGTAAAAACTTATTTGGGGAAGGTTGGAGCTGATTTTGGGGGGAAAAATAGCTGTTGTGATTTTCAAACTTATTTTTCCATTAAAACATTTCCTAATAATTCAAAAATAATTTGTCATGTGTATTTTTGAAAAAAATGTTTTGTCCCATTAAAATGTAAACTCTCAAAACACAAATTCACTTCTTTGATCATTAGTCAAGTTGTAAATTTGTTCTAGAGTGATTTGCGTAGAAACGGGATCTTCCGATTAAAAACTTGTTTACGTTAATTTTAACGTAACGTGATTTCACATTTTGTCATCCTCAAAACGTGAAGTAATCGAAAGATATAAATAACGTTTTTAGAACATTATTTGCATCAACAATCTCCCCCTTTTTGATGATGACAAAATATAAACTCATTTTAAGGTAAAATTAGTTTTAACAAGTTTTTAATGAGTTTACTCCCATTTCTCCCCCTTTTTGTCGAATCAAAAAGGTGACAAAGGCTCCCCCTTGATGTATACTCCCCCTCATTTGGAGAACACCAAGGAATCGAGTAATGGTGTATGCTACAAAACAAAGTTAGATGACACATGTACAATATCTAACAAGTAGCACATTTTGACAAATATCCAACCATAAAAAGGATAGTTAAGGAGCTAAAAGATAAAAAGGGATAACCCTCATAAAAGCCCATTCATTCATAAAAAGAGAAAGAAATGTCATACATAGGTATGACTTCATGATAAACATAAAAAAAAAAACAAAGATAAGCATAAATCCCTAATGACTAGAGGCAAGCTTCATTTCCAAGAAGGGTCCTAAAGAGTTATTGTTGAAACACTAAACAAAGTCATGTTTAGTTGTTTGGGTTAGGAGGTGGTGGAGATTGTGGCATCATTTGGGGTGGCGGTGGTGTTAAGAGATGTTCTATAAAGGAGAACATGAAATGAATTTCATCTCTCAAAGAGAAGATGAGGTTACAGTTGTGAAGGCAACATAGGCAAGTGGTCCTATGTAAATCAAAGGGATGAGGTTGGTTTGGTGATGCCATGATAGGGGAAGGTGGTGGTGGTGAGTTGGTTGGTGATTGAGTTGGCATAACATAGTCCAATGGAGTTATGGGGGATAATGTGTACTCCATTGATGATGTGGTGTGGAAGGATGATGAAGATGTTGTGTGGGAAGAGGATGTTTTAGAGGGTGCATTAGGTGGTGATGGTGAGTATGGAGTGGCTTGGGAAGGTGGTGTCATTGCTTCATTATCTTTTGTAAGATCTACAAAGAGTGGTTTTGAGGGTGGTTTCACGGTGATTCTAGGTTTCTTGGAAATTTGAGAGGTGGATCCTTGGGTGGAAGCCATGGATGTGTGTGATGGGAGGTTGAAGATGAAGTGCAAGATAATCTTGCAAGGGTGAAGCCTTATATAGGCAAGATGGGTGAGATTTGAATTAAAGTTGATGGGAGTGTCCTATGGTGTAGCAAGGGAATCTTAGGGTGTGTGTGAGGTTGAAAAATTTGCAGGTTTGAGGTTAGGGTTGCAGGGATTTTAGGAGGAATAGTAAAAATCCGTCAAACAGGGACACGGTTCCTCTAAATGTCACACGGTACCGTTAACTTTAACGGTACCGTCCCTATTTAGTGGTACCGTGACACTGTTGTCACAAAAATTTCTGTGCAGGCTAGTTTTGGGCAGCTAGGGGGATGTTTTCTAGGGGAACTAGTTCCTAGAAATGATAGTGCCTCAACTCACTAGGTATTTATTTACCTAAAATATCCCATATTAAGCTACAACTAGCATATAAAGATTATCATGTAGTTTCCTAAGATAATCATAAGCATGCAATTATAAGAGACAAAATAAGCTATCATCCAAATATCACATAGATTAATTATGCAAAGAGATAGTTAAGCATGCAAGAAAACAATTAGCATTGATTCATAGATAAATCCTATTAAGAGATGTAAATCTCTTCAAGACTGCTTATGACTTGAGCATTCCCCCATTCTTGGCACACTCTTGTCTTGAGCATGTGAGACTTAGAACATTTTCTCGCAGGATGACTGCCCAAGAAAGTAGTTCATGACGAACCTCTTCCAAACGAATTTTCGTTGGATTAGGGTAAGAGGGGTACTTATAAGTACGGATGAGTTTGGTTAGTTAGGTTGGAGAGGGTATGTATGAACAGTACGGACTATTCTCCTCACGATAGTGAAAGAGAGACTCAAGACACCAATCTTCAGTATAGGCACATTGCCCATGATTGGGTATTCGGAGGATTTGAGCAAATTGCTCAAGAGTTAGGACGAATTTGAAATTTTGGACCCAAAACCAAAGTGACAAGGATTGATCCTCGTTACATACGAGTTCAACTTGTCGAAAGAATTCCAACACAAAACGAGGACAAATGTGCTCGTTGATGTGGAGTAAAAAATCGAATCCTATAGCTCTAAAGGAAGTGTTGATGTCCCGATGGTAGACTAGGGACGAATCAACGACACGGCCTTCATGAAACCGACGGGTTTCAAGATTAACATAGGCACGAATGTGGTTACCGGGTGTTGTGGTTTCACGTGAGATTTCGGGTGTGTAGGTATCGGTTAGGAGATGATCAAAATCATATTCATGAGACATTTTTGTTTCCTATATAAAAAGAAATTTTTAGGAAAAATTAGAGCAAGGAATAGTGATGTGCTGCGTGATGTGTCGTTGCGGTTTAGCAGTTTTAATGCCTACTCAAGTTTTAAATTTATATTTAGCCGACTTATCAATAACACACACACTTAACGAGCAGTGTACCCGGTCAGTATGAATATAATGGTAAGTAGAGTGTCGATCACTAAGAGTGGAACGTATTATCTCGTTATTCTAATCAGTATTTTAATATCCTAACGCAAGGGGGTTTCAGCCTGAGAGACTGGCACGATTTTGTTTGCAATTAAATAATAAACTAAACTAATAGGCACGAATCAGCAAGTAGCACACACGTACACAGATAAATACTCGAGACAATAAGAGGGCTGTCCTTATAATTAAGTAGTTTGTCACTTGTTTTATTGATAGCTTTATATGAAGTGTATGTAGTTAATCCTTTCTCGTTGGTCCTAAGCTTATCGGCGAGTAAACCCTTAATGATGACTTATGTCTAAAAGTTATTCCTAAGTGATCAATTTAGTAATAACCGTGGGAGTGCAACCTTTCCGTTGCCACATTACACAAGCCACTAATAAACACAGAGGTGATCAATGCACTAATAAGTAGTAACCAAAGACATCAACATATAAACTTTAATCGATGGGAAAGCAATTTTAAGGGGAGTTGAAGTGAATGATAACATAACACAAGCCCATCAATCCTGATGAATTAAAGTTTGCTAACACAATAAAACAAAACTACTTAATGAATTAAACACATGCAGCACCTTCTTACAGCTCTTGTATCTTTGTTTGGTGTGTCTTGTGCTGCCTTCTTGACTGAATTCGTCCTAGGGTTTTTCTACTTCGGTCTTCGAAACTCTGATAATGCACACGAAATTCGTCTGGCCTTGGGGTATTTATAGTTTCTGTCTGAGGGAAGATGCGGCGCATCTAGTAAGTAGATGCAGCGCATTGACTTAACTTCGCGTGGGGTCCAAGATTATAATATTCAGGAATATTCGTACACCGCCAGAAGATGTGGCGTAACTCCATGATTAGATGCGGCGCATGTCCTCTTGTATCTTGGATCGTATCTGGTGATATCTTGATAAGGATGCGGCGCATGTCATGAGTGAGATGCGGCGCATCTGGAGCAGATTTAACTTGATCTTGTCCATTTCAGTAGACTCTTCACTTTATGCATGTTTTGCTCCATTATTAGTCCAAAATCGCCAAGTTTCACCAAATGCTTGTTTTTACCTGAGAATTACAAAAGTAAACGATTAAGTATCAATCCTCATACATAATATAGTAAAACAAGTCAAATTAATAGGATAAATGATAGTAATAAAATGTACTTATTTGAGTTCATCAAATAGTTGCATTAAGCACATGCCTAGTGTGTGCCTATATGCAGACTATGTGGAGGTGCGGTAATCTCGACTCAAAAGAAAATAATAAGATTACCCAAACACTCCTAATTTTACTTTTGCTCAAACAAATATGTCGAAAAATACATATTGATTATGTAATTCGATCAGTATTCGTGAGATCATGTATGCATGAGAAAGTGTTTTTAGTTTGCATCAACAATGCACGAAAAATATTTCATGATCCTAATTTTGTGAAATTTTGAAAGTATTAGAATTGGGGTGTTTGGTGACTTAGATGTTTTGACACCAAAGATTTTGAAAAGTCTTAGTGTTGATGACTTCAATTTGAAAGTTTATTAAGAGAAGTTGAAAAGCCCTAACTCAATTTTCATCAATGAGCAAACCCTATATTTGAAATTAAAGAAACTTAGAGTAAGATGACTTATACTTTTTGTTGAAAGGGTAGAGATGGTTGATAATCTTGAAAATCAATGTCTTGAATATGATCTTGAGGTGTGTAATTGAGCTTTGGGTTGTAAGGTTGGGTTATGACAGCAGTTGCTGAGGTTGTGAGGGTTTGGAATGAGTAATGTGGGAAAAGGGGACTGAAATACGGAATGTTCCAGATGCACGGTTCCACGGTACCGTTAAATTTAACGGTGCCGTGCCACATTTAGTGAAGCCGTGATCTGGTGGGATGGTTTTCTGTCCCATTTTGATTTTTGACGAATAAGTCTCGCTGTTTTAGTGAGACTTTTTGACACGAGGGAAGAATTTATACCTAATAAATTCTTTTGACTAGGGGAAACCTAAACTAGACCGAACGAGACTCACGAGATGACTTCAAGAGTCATGGGATTTATGGAATATGTTCCATCATTCCTAGACCTAGACGGAGGTAGTTAAAGGATTCTCGTTTGAGGGGTTTGGTTAAGATGTCTGCGATATTGTCCTGGGAAGGAACTTTCTCAATAGAAATATTTCCTTTCTGAACATTATCGCGAAGGAAGTAGTGGCGAATTTCGATATGTTTAGTACGGGAGTGTTGAACGGGGTTCTTGCTCAAGTCAATAGCACCTTTATTATCACACATAATGGGAACGTCATCTAGATGGATGTCATAGTCTATAAGAGCTTGTTTCATCCATAGTGCTTGTTGACATGCCTTTCCGGCGCTTACGTACTCGGCTTCGGTCGTAGAGATAGCAAGAGCCGTTTGTTTCTTGGAGAACCAAGAATTTATGCAACAACCCATGAAGGTACAAACGCCACTCGTACTTTTTCGATCCACATAATCTCCCGCATGATCAGAGTCGGCATAGACGACAGTTTCTACACCGGTCCCCTTGGGATAGAATAATCCCAAGTGTATAGTGCCTTTAATGTATCGGAAGATACGCTTAACCGCTTCAAGGTGAGAGGTTTTGGGATCCTCTTGGAAGCGAGCACAAAGGCAGACACTAAACATGATGTCGGGCCTACTTGCCGTGAGGTATAGTAAACTTCCTATCATACCTCTATACTTAGTGCTATCCACGGACTCACCTTCTTCATCTTTCGTGAGTTTTATTTCCGTGGACATGGGAGTTTTCATAGGCTTAGACTCTTCTAAACTAAACTTCTTAAGCATCTCTTTACTATACTTAAACTCGTCATGCATGATCTTAGAGAAATCATCGCACATCTCTGGACAAGTTGATCCGAATATAATGTCGTCGACATATATTTGAACAATGATGAGATGTGAATCTCTTTTCTTTGTGAAGAGTGTGTTATCAACCTTTCCCATGGTATATTCATGTTCAATCAAGAAAGCTTTCAGTCTATCATACCAAGCTTTAGGAGCTTGCTTAAGACCATAGAGTGCTTTCTTGAGTTTATAAACATGATTCGGATATTCGAAATCAACGAATCCCGGAGGTTGTGCAACATACACCTCCTCGTTGATATAACCATTAAGGAACGCACTCTTCACGTCCATTTGGTATAGTTTAAAGTCTAAGGCACAGGCATAGGCAAGGAGTATTCTAATTGATTCTAATCTAGCTACGGGTGCATAGGTTTCATCATAATCTATTCCCTCTTGTTGGTTATAGCCTTGTGCTACCAACCTTGCCTTATTCCTAACTACGACGCCATTTTCGTCGAGTTTATTCCTAAACACCCACTTAGTTCCTATGATTGTTTGATTTTTAGGAAGAGGTACTAAATCCCAAACTTGGTTTGCGGTGAATTGATTAAGTTCTTCTTGCATGGCAAGTATCCAACTTTCATCCTTATTCGCTTCACCTACATTCTTAGGTTCTACGGTTGATATGAAACAAAAGATATTACTTTTGTTTTGTGCTTGTGACCTAAGGGTTCTTTGGTTTAGATTATTGATGCGCGTGCGAGTCGTTGCGGTTTAGCAGTATTAATGCCTACTCAAGTTTTAAATTTATATTTAGCCGACTTATCAATAACACACACACTTAACGAGCAGTGTACCCGGTCAGTATGAATATAATGGTAAGTAGAGTATCGATCACTAAGAGTGGAACGTATTATCTAGTTATTCTAATCAGTATTTTAATATTCTAAGTTAGCTATACAACCTAATCTAACGCAAGGGGTTTCAGCCTGAGAGACTGGCACGCTTTGGTTATAATTAAATAGTAAACTAAACTAATGAGCACGAATCAGCGATTAGCACACACGTACACAGATAGATACAAGAGACAATAAGAAGACCTGTCCTGATAATTAAGTAGCTTGTCACTTGTTTTATTGCTAGTTTTATATGAAGTGTATATAATTAAATCTTTCTCGTTGGCTCTAATCTTACCGGCGAGTAAACCCTTAATGATTACTTATGTCTAAAAGTTATTCTTAATTGATCAAGTTAATTATAACCGTGGGAGCCATATGCTATTCCGTAGTCACATACGCAGGCCACTAATAAACACAGAGGTTATCAATGCACTAATAAAAGTCACCAAAGACATCAAACATATAAACTTTAATTGATGGGAAAGCAATTTTAAGGGGTGCGCATGATCTTCCGTAGTCACATGACATCAGCCCATCAATCCTGATGAATTAAAGTGTACTATTACAATAAAACAAAACTACTTAATGAATTGAATACATGCAGGACCTTCTTACAGCTCTTGTATTTTCGTTTCTGGTGTGTCTTGTGCTGCTAAATCGTCTAAATTCGGCTGTGGTTTGGTACTTTCACGTATGGGATCTTGCACTGTCCAACCTCTTAATTCGTCTGACCTTGGGGTATTTATAGTTTCTGTCTGAGGGTTAGATGCGGCGCATAGGATTAGTAGATGCGGCGCATTGACTTAACTTCGCGTGGGGTCCAAGATTAATATATTCCAGAATATTCGTACACCGCCTTAAGATGTGGCGTATCTCAATTTATCTATGCGGCCCATGTCCTTCCTGTAACTTGGATTGTATCTTGTGAAATCTTGATAGTGATACGCCGTATGTGATAAGTATGTTGCGGCGTATCTGGAGCAGAATGAACTTGATCTTCTTGATTTCAGTAGCCTTTTGACATTTCGCTTGTTTTGCTCCGTAATTAGTCCAAAATCGTCAAGTTTCACCTAATACTTGTTTTTACCTGAGAATCACTAAAGTAAACATTAATGCACCAATTCTCATACATAATATAATAAAACAAGTCAAATAAATAGGATAAATGATGATAATAAAATGTACTTATTTGAGTTCATCAAATATCCCCCCACTTGAACTTTACTTGTCCCCAAGTAAACCTTAGAATTAATCTTATGAAAATGTATCCTAAAAGATATTAGGATTTATTTTTATATTTAAGCATGTATTCGTTTTGTCATAATCACACAACCAAACACTTAACGAAGTAGAAATCAAAATAATTTTTCATGTAAAACAATTCTAAATCGTTTAGTGCTTAGTCGTGACGAATATTCTATCATAAACTTGGCAATTATACGCATCTCCCCCACTAAAGCCAAGGAATAACAAGTCTAAAGCGGTAAAAAGGGTTTGTTGGTTAAGGGTTAATCATTCTTTTTTAATCTCTATCGATCTCACATTCCAGAAAAGGCGACAAAATCACAAATACATGATCGAATCCACGAACACGATACTTGCAATTGCTCAAATCCTTAACTCGAATAGGCTAAAGATAGGACCAAGTAATCTTCACCAATAATATTATATCAAAAAGGGCGACAAAATCATAAATACATAGCCGAATCCACGACTACGATACTTAAGATTGCTCAAATCTCTAATCTCAATAAATCAAAGGTTTGGATGAGGAATGATATAGGGTATGGATAATATTTGGGATACAAATTGGTGTAAAATGAAAAATAAACAAAACAGATAAATTAAAATCCTAGGTGTGGTTAATCACTTTCCCAACCATCCCATGAATAAGACTCATATCATTAAATAACTCACGCTTTAACACTTGAAACACACGCTTTAGGTAGACACGAATTATACTCAACAAAATCTTAATCAAAGAATAACCTTAGTTGGCGTTCTCGTAACGGCCAACTCCCATTCAATCCATAAATATAATATACAACAAATAGTGGTGATATCTCCCACTTAATACAAAACTTTACATAAGTTGGTTAAAACAAACTTCCAACTTTTCCTTTTTCTTTTTCTTTTCTATTTTTTTTTTTTTTTTTTTTTTTTTTTTTTTTTTTTTTTTTACATCTAACATATATGTGTAAAATTTCACAACTTTTCCATTACTATTTTTCCGGATAATTTTTCATACTTTTCATACTTTCAGAAATAATTGTAATAGTGAAAGTAGTAAACACACGAAAAATAAACTCAAAGATATACGATATTTACTTTCATACCAATTGCATTGTGCAATTTCCAAAACTAACCAAAGATAATGAATTACGCATGCGAACACAGGTAATGTAAGGAAACACACTTTGCCTAAAGCAATTAACCACAGATTTTAATCTACAGGGTAGGCTAAGGTGTAAGGGTGTATCGAAACATTATAACAAAGGTGTAAGAAACGAAAGGAATGGCTCTGAGGGTTTTTCTAGGGGTATCTTACTCTAAAAGTGAGAGTAACAAAGGGTTTATACGGGGGTTAACTAACCAGTGTAGTTAGTTAATATCACATAACATATAAAGGCTATTTGGGTGTAATCCTAGAAATTTACCAATTTTAGACAAGTCACTCCAATTATATAAATAATACTTATTATGGTGGTCTCAAATAGTATACAAGCCAAGTTCTAAAGTTTACAAGTCACCGACACACTAAAGTTTTAATATTTTTGAAAGAATAGCGTTATGTGTGCGGTTATGTAATTTAGACTTTAAACAAAAACATGCTAAAAAATTTTAAATTTTGATATATTAAGCGCATTTTTAAGCATATTTTGAAAAAGTTTAGGACAAGTAAGTGTTCTAATTCTCCATCCCCCCACTTAAGTTAAACAACGTCCTCGTTGTTTGTGTCAAAGGTTAAAAACTGGAAAATAAAAGAATTAGAACAGAAAAACTCCCCTGAGATTTGCTCGGTATGATCCTCCATTATTCGTATAAGAGCAAAAATCAAATTCTTGTGGATGAGAACGTTTAAGCTTCATAAGTGATGTATCCACAAAAACGCAGGAATCTATAATACCATTAAGACTTTAACACACCTGAGTTAAGAAGGTTCAAACTTGCATAATACATTAGTAGTTAGTAAAAATAAAAACTTAAAAAATTAAACTGTAAATCATCAGGTCAGTCGATACGCTGTATCTTATGGAAGAAGATACGCCGTATCGAGCCTGGAATAAATACGAATCAGAATAAAAGATGCGTCGCATCCTTAACCAGGGATGCGCCGCATTAAAATACTGACAGAAACTTTTAAAGTCGAAAATAAAAAATGCAGAAAATAAAATAAGATATGACCAGTGCAGTTGATGCGCCGCATCTTAGGATTGAGATGCGCCGTATCTTCTGCAGGTCTGACAGACTCGACAGAACAGAATGTAAAATTAAAATTCTTCCGGGTTGTCTCCCGGTCAGCACTTGTCTTTATTCCAGAGTCTTCAAGTTAGACTCACGTTCAGCTCCTTATTTTGCTCTATTGATCCCCACATGTCCGTGTACGATGTAGTTGCGAATTACTTCGTCACGAACATATTCCGGCCCCAATTCAAGTACACATTTGTAGAATCCTTTCATCTTTTGGTACGGATATTCGATCCCTTTCTCAGCGTCATTTTCATCTACAAAAACAAATGGTGTATATTTGTAACAAAATTTGTTAGGGGCATGTAAACCTTGGGTGAGCACGAGGCATCATGTAAGTGATAACGTTGCTTCCATTTCCAAAGGTGATCTTTCCTTCAAATCTTTTAGCGTCAATTTCGATCTCCCTACAGAATGGTTTCCCAACGATCACGTCACCCATCTCAACATCACGATAAGCATCCATGTTTTCCACCACGGTGAAATCTGTAACAATAGTTAAATTTCTGACAAAAATAGGTACATTCATGAACATTCCCACTACGTTTTTCCCTCTATACTCAATTTTGTTTTTCATTATAGAATTATAGAAATCTTTTGACATTACATTAATTGGTAAAATAGGGAAAAAGTTGGCACTAACTTGTTTAAATCCTATCATGCAAGGAAATTGTAAATTATAAGCACAATCTACATGGATCTTTCTACCATAATCACAGAAACTAGGATACCCTTCAAATTCATCATAATTCCTAGTGTCGATCATATTGATTCTAGGTATATCCATAATTTCTCCTTCTTCAATTTCGGGTTCGAAATCCTCCATAAATTCATCATTGATTCCTATTGGTAAATTAAGATCGTTTAATTCAATGTAGTCTCCACTATAGGTCTCAAGTGATTCATTATCTACCAAGGTTTCTCCCATAAACCTAGCTTCTAGATCGAGGTCCATACGTTCTCTTAATCCTAGCACATAGACGCCTCTAATTATGCTCTTCACAGGATTCTGGCACTTATAGACTAGTTTATTATTCCCTACCTTTAATGAGATTTTTCTTTTAAACACATCAATCTTAGCATGGGCGGTAGACAAGAAAGGTCTTCCGAGGATTAAAGGAATCTTAACATCCTCGGGCATATCTAATATAACAAAGTCTACAGGGAAAACAAACTTCTCAATCTTAACTAGCACATTTTCGGCAATCCCTTCAGGTCATTTTACCGTTTGATCAGCCAATTCAATAAGCAGCTTAGTTGGTGCTAATTTTCCTAGTCCTAGGGTAGTGAATGTCCTAAGGGGCATAACACTAACGCTAGCTCCTAAGTCAGCTAATGCATTATTGAAAGACATATCATTAATTGAACAAGGTAAAGTAAAGTAAAACTTCCTGGGTCCTTTTCTTTATGAGGCAAGGCGTGTAAGTCGGTTGCAGGGCTCTCTTCTTTCATTGTAGCCTTGATCTCCTCTTCAATCTTTGCCTTCTCTTTGAGTAACCTCCTTAAACTGATTGAAGAATTAAAGAAAAATTCGGGCTTTGCACCCCCATTACCATTCGTCAATCTTTTATGTATGTTAGGCGTGACATCTTCAGTAGTGCTTATGGCCTTGACATGATCTCTCGGGTTGGTTTCAGTTGAGCTAGGTAAACTTTCGTATCCCCTTTCTTGAAGAACTTTGCTCATTTTCCCGATTTGTTGTTCCAATGCTTTGTTCGAAGCTCCTTGATTTCTTGTTATAGTATCCGTTGAGGCTCGGATTTCTTTGATCATAGCAGTGTTTTCTTCATGTCTTTTAGCAGCATCGGCGATAATCTGCTTTAGAGTGTCATCCAAAGTCTGCCTCCTTTCTTGATAAGTGGAATTATAGTTGTTCTTTTGATAATATCTCGGAGCAGCTTCCCTAAATCTTCCCGAAGGTTGGAATGGTTGTCCAAATTGTGTGTAGTATGCTTCTTTAAAAGTCTCACTTTCATTCTTATTAGGGAAATCTTTAGTATAGTGAGGTCCTTCGCATTTTTCACAACCAACTTGGGCAGCATAAACTTTCTCATCACGCTTCTTCATCTCTCTACTAATTTTATCCAATTGAGCTTGAATAGCAGCAAAACCGTCAAAATTAGTGCTGCTCTTAGATCTAGTAGAGGTTCCGTCTTGCCATTTCTGAGAGTGATCAGCAGCTTCTTGGATCGCTTTCCTAGCATTGGCTGCACTCATTTGAGGCACAGCTCCCTTAGCATCCAAAATCTGTCTAGTAGGCACGTCCAATCCTTGATAGAACAATATTATCTCCTGCATTGGACTTAGATAATGTTGAGGGCATTTCATCAGTAAGTCTTTAAATCGTTCCCAAGCTTGATAAAGAGTTTCATCAGGTTCTTGCTTGAAACTGTTGATAGCCTCCATCTTTTTAGCAGTTTTAGCAGGTGGACAATATCTTTTCAGGAATTTGCTCTTCAAATCCTCCCATGTTTTGATTGAACTAGCAGGTTCATTTCTTAGCCACTTATTAGCAGCTCCTTTAAGCGAAATTGGAAAGATCCTTAGCATAAGTTGATCGTCAGAGACTCCTTCTGTAGTAAACAAATCTGCAATCTCTAGGACTCTTTCAACATGTTCATTGGCATCTTCATATTCTGTCCCACTGAAAGCATTCTCTCTTAGCTCCTTGAGAAACTGACCCTTCAACTCAAACTTTGACTTTTCATCAAACTTTGGCCTAGCAACTCCTGAACTGTAATCGGTACGGGTTTTGTTCATGTATTCCTCCATAGTAGTGTTTTCCGTCATTGTTTCTGTTTCCTCTTTCTCCTCCTTTTCAGAAAAGTAATCAATCTCGAGTGAACTTGAAATTTCAAAGCTTTTTGTGTTGTAAAGCCTTTTAAGCGAATGTAAGGCTCGTTCAGGATCTTCTAAAGGTTTAATCAAGTTCTTAGTTGAACTCCTGGTCATGCACTTCCTGAAACCATCACAAAATCATCAGTAGGGTATGTTCAAGAAAGTATGATATCAGAAAATTAACAATGAAAACGGAATACGAAAAATAAAAGTTGCTGATATCTGCAGACGATGCGCCGTATCCAGAAAGATGGATACGCCGTATCTTGTTACGTTAAAATTTAATCAAACTTTTATTCAGAAAACAGATACGCCGCTTATGAATTAGATGCGCCGTATCAGTTTTAAATTATCAAAAATCGATTATATTATTAAAATTAAATGCGTCGTATTAACAAAAGTTAATGCGCCGTATTTTCGTTACGTTTCAAAATACAAGATTTTTGATTCAGAAGATGCGCCGTATCGATAGAAATCGATGCGTCGTATCTGTTTAATAATTCGAAAACTGTTTTTAATTTAAATAATAAATACGCCGTATCTGTTAAAAACAGATGCGCCGTATGGCGTTGTCGTTTAGAAAAATTTCTTATTAAAAACATAATACGCCGTATCTTGGGGAAAGATGCGCCGTATTCGAATTTATCAAACGCGTTGTATTTTATAAAAATTAAACGCAATACGCCGTATCTGTGAAATCAGATGCGCCGTATCGTTTGTGTCAGCTCAGTACAACGATAGCAGAATGCAGAAAAATAAAGAAAAATAAAAACGAAAATAAAACAAACAAAAAGAAACACAAATTACAGAAAATAAAAACACACAAAAACAGAAAATATGCAAAATATACAATGAATGCAATCTAACTAATATACAACGGGTTAGTGGTTAGAATCTAAAAAGAAAAACCTAATTAAAATACTAATCAAATTAACAGATAATAACAATTCACTCCCCGGCAGCGGCGCCAAAAACTTGATGCGCGTGCGTGTCGTTGCGGTTTAGCAGTATTAATGCCTACTCAAGTTTTAAATTTATATTTAGCCGACTTATCAATAACACACACACTTAACGAGCAGTGTACCCGGTCAGTATGAATATAATGGTAAGTAGAGTGTCGATCACTAAGAGTTGAACGTATTATCTAGTTATTCTAATCAGTATTTTAATATTCTAAGTTAGCTATACAACCTAATCTAACGCAAGGGTTTTCAGCCTGAGAGACTGGCACGCTTTGGTTATAATTAAATAGTAAACTAAACTAATGAGCATGAATCAGCGATTAGCACACACGTACACAGATAAATACAAGAGATAATAAGAAGACCTGTCCTGATAATTAAGTAGCTTGTCACTTGTTTTATTGCTAGTTTTATATGAAGTGTATATAATTAAACCTTTCTCGTTGGCTCTAATCTTATCGGCGAGTAAACCCTTAATGATTACTTATGTCTAAAAGTTATTCTTAATTGATCAAGTTAATTATAACCGTGGGAGCCATATGCTATTCCGTAGTCGCATACGCAGGCCACTAATAAACACAGAGGTTATCAATGCACTAATAAAAGTCACCAAAGACATCAAACATATAAACTTTAATTGATGGGAAAACAATTTTAAGGGGTGCGCATGATCTTCCGTAGTCACATGACATCAGCCCATCAATCCTGATGAATTAAAGTGTACTATTACAATAAAACAAAACTACTTAATGAATTGAATACATGCAGGACCTTCTTACAGCTCTTGTATCTTTGTTTCTGGTGTGTCTTGTGCTGCTAAATCGTCTGAATTCGGCTGTGGTTTGGTACTTTCACGTATGGGATTTTGCACTGTCCAACCTCCAAATTCGTCTGACTTTGGGGTATTTATAGTTTCTGTCTGAGGGTTAGATGCGGCGCATAGGATTAGTAGATGCGGCGCATTGACTTAACTTCGCGTGGGGTCCAAGATTATTATATTCCAGAATATTCGTACACCGCCTTAAGATGCGGCGTATCTCGATTTATCTATGCGGCGCATGTCCTTCCTGTAACTTGGATTGTATCTTGTGAAATCTTGATAGTGATACGCCGTATGTGATAAGTATGTTGCGGCGTATCTGGAGCAGAATGAACTTGATCTTCTTGATTTCAGTAGCCTTTTGACATTTCGCTTGTTTTGCTCCGTAATTAGTCCAAAATTGTCAAGTTTCACCTAATACTTGTTTTTACCTGAGAATCACTAAAGTAAACATTAATGCACCAATTCTCATACATAATATAATAAAACAAGTCAAATAAATGATGATAAAAAAATGTACTTATTTGAGTTCATCAATTATCTATGACATTTTCAATAGGATGGTTTTTGGATTCCTTAATGTTGACAACTTCGTCAACTTCAACTATTTCATCCTCAATGTCGTTTTCTAAGGTTTTCTTACCATTAACCTTAATGGCTTCGTCCTCATCTAAGTTATCATCCACCAATGGTGATATCTTAGTTTGTGGAGGACTTTCATCGAATGTCACGTTGAGTGATTCTTCGACTTTCATGGTTTCTCTATTTAGGACAACATAGGCTTTACTATTTTGGGTGTAACCTAGGAATACACCTTTGTAAGACTTTGGGTCAAACTTGATGAGGTAATCTTTAGTGTTTAGTATGAAGCACTTGCTTCCAAACACTCTAAAGTAATCAAGAGTAGGTTTTCTACCTTTCATGATTTCATATGGGGTTTTTCCTAAGATAGGTCTAATTAGAATCCTATTAAGAATGTAAGTTGAGGTGTCCACCGCATTACACCAAAAATTTTGCGGAATTGATTGTTCATTCAACATCGTTCTACTCATCTCTTGTAGAGTACGATTTTTCCGCTCTACTACCCCATTTGATTGAGGAGTGCGTGGAGCCGAGAAATTGTGAGTAATACCATTAGCATCACAATATACTCCAAATTGCACTTCATTATCAAATTCCCGACCATGATCCGTCCTAATAGAAACTATTGTACATCCTAGTTGATTTTGAACTTTCTTACTAAAGATTCAAATTCCTCAAAGGCTTGTGTCTTATTCTTAAGAAACCTAGTCCAAGTATACCTAGAATAGTCATCAACTATTACTAAGGTATAGTGATTTCCTCCGTAGCTCCGTACGGCGGATGGATCGAATAGGTCCATGTGAAGTAGTTCTAGGCATCTAGAGTTCGAGACCATATTCTTAGCTTTGTGACTAGAATGAGCTTGTTTTCCAACCTTACAAGCGTCACAAAAATGTTTGTCAAACTTAATCTTAGGTAAGTTTCTAACTAGTTCCTTAGATGCCAATGATTGTATTAAACGCATATTGGCATGACCTAGTCTCCTATGCCACAAAGTGGTATTATCATCTATAGTTGCTAGACAAATCTTATCTTGAGGCTTATTTCCTAACTTCATGACAAATAAGCCATTTTTCCTAACTCCTTTGCCTATGGTTTTGCCATTCTTAATAATCTCACTACCCTCTTTGGAGAATATAACTCTACACTTATTATCTACCATTTGACTAATGCTAAGTAAGTTAAATCCTAAATTATCTACGTGCTCAACATTTCTAATAGTGAGAGAGTCTTGAGTAATCGTACCTTTGCCTATAATGTTGCCCTTAAGTTTGCTACCGAAAGTGACATTACCTCCGTTGTATGCCTTGTATGATGAGAATAGACTTCGATTACCCGTCATGTGGTTGGTATATCCACTATCCTTGACCCATTCGTCAGGCTCCAAGTCAATTCCCAAGCATATCTCATTAGAAGCGTGAGCCATTAGACACGTTTCGTCCTTGGGCTTCTTTTCTTTATCATCACCGCTATCACTCCAGGAGCCTCCTATGAAAGCTCATTGGTTGTTGAATTTCGGTGGTTTGGGACACTCTCCTATAAGGTGATTAGGATCTCCGTATCTAAAGTATTTCCTATCACTTGTCCCTTTCTTTTCAACATGGTTCTTTTGTGATGTCTTCTTCTCATCACGAGGTTGCCTAACGAACCTACCTCTTCTCCTAAAGAACTTTTTAAAGTCCCTAACCGCTAATGCATATTCCTCATCTTCACTATCGGAACACGAGCATTCCTCATCACTAGACTCCTTCTTGGCTTTCAATGCTAGAGATCTAACTCTCTCGCTTTTGCCTTTGAATATATCGGAGTCTTTCTTAATTATCATCTCATGAACTTTCAAGTTTCCTATGAGTTCATCGAGTGACAACGTCGCCAAGTCCTTTGACTCTTATATGGAGGTAACCTTTGCTCTCCATTTAGGATGTAGAGCCCTAAGAAACTTCCTAACATAATTCTTGCTGTTGGGATCTCTGAGAAATAAGAATTTCTCATTGCTGGGAGGATTGTTGGGATCTCTGAGAAATAAGGAATTTCTCATTGCTGCCGATAGTGAAGCTGGTTCCTGGCGATAGTGTTGCATTGCGGCTGCGGTTGGTTCTTGCCGATAGTATTGTTTTGTTTCTGCCGATAGTGCTTATTGCTGCGGATATTATTGTTTGTTATCCGTAGGTTTAGAAACTTTGTTAGATTTATTTTTAGAAGAGATCTCGTTTATCTCTTCACGCGTTTTCTTGTAAGACGGGTTAGGGTTAGGGTTTCTTATCATTATAAAAGAAACATTGATGAAGCGAAAAGTGTACCGCTTTTAAGGG
The DNA here is from genome assembly GCA_021014915.2 of Artemisia tridentata subsp. tridentata. Taxonomy (NCBI): domain Eukaryota; kingdom Viridiplantae; phylum Streptophyta; class Magnoliopsida; order Asterales; family Asteraceae; genus Artemisia; species Artemisia tridentata. The sequence continues at coordinate 374,037,001 of CP139506.1, read as the reverse complement.
GTCATTTAAGCCCTAAATCGTATTTATTTGATCAAATATTGCCCTAAATCGTTCCTTTTGTCATTTTAGGTACTTTTGAGGAGAAATCTGGAAAAGGAGGCATTTTGGACGTTTTTGGAGCATTAAAGTGAAGAAAACGGCAAAGTCTCAAAAATCGGCTGAAAGTTACCTTTGACGGCGTCAAGATTTACTCTGGACGGCGTCATGCCTTGGCAAGAAAAGTTGGACGTGAAATTTACTCATGACGGGCCAGTGAAAATAGCATGTGAATTCTGACGGCGTCACGCTTTAACTTGATCAAGGGCGTCACGGCTTAAATCAAAGAGGGACGGCGTCACGTTCAAGGTTCGACGGCGTCAAGCCTTGATAAGCCAGAATGGATTTTTGAAGAGCTAAAGAGGGACGGCGTCAAGATGGTCATCCGGGAACCCTAAAAGCGGCGAGGTGACGGCGTCACACTCTATAAGGTGACGCCGTCAGATCCAAAAGTCTATATATAGTTTTCTAATTTTTTGTCATTAGGGAGAGCTTAGTGTGTGGAATTTTGGGAGAAAACCCTAAGACGATTTTAGCTACTTTTTCAGGGCTTTTTGCCTTGAGATCTTCCATGTTTCATTGAAAGATAAGTTATCAATTAATCATTCAATATGTCTATTGTTTGTTTGATTCTATCTTATTCTTGTCTTTTGTTTAACATGTTAGGCTAAATTTATCTTGTGTTTGCTTAGATCTAATGAAACCTAGCTATTGATTATTGGTTGTTAGTGTGTTATTAGTTGTATTGGATGATTGTTTATCTATGTTAGGCTTAAGAAAACTGGCTAACTTCCTATTCGGTAACTTGCTTGAACGTCTTAAGAAACATGAACCAAATGCGTACTAAAGGTTTTTATGGTTGTATTTAATGCACAAGCGAATTCTAGTGATCCCATGTTAGGAGCTTCCTAGCCGGCTCGACATAGGAGTGAAGTAGGAGCTTGTAGAGTTGGGGAAGTAAGTACGCCACCCCACGAATGGTATTAAGGAATACACCCGTCATCCGCGCGACTAATACACACTAATTAACCAGTAAAAGATAGTTAGGGAGTAAGGAAATCTAAGTAAACACATTTCTCTACACATAAGTTTCTCACCACATTTTATTTTCAGTTATTTATTTTATTTGCATTCGTAGTAATTTGGGTTAGTTGACTAGCAACTAATTCCGCCCACTCCTTCAAACCCGAGATTTTACTTGCTTTCATAGAATTATAAAAACATAAAAAAGAATCTTCCTCAACCCTTAGACCTAATTAGAGTAGCCTTTCATACCTAACGAACACTATTCCCTGTGGAGAACGATCAATCCCCCGTACTTACCACTACACTATACTACATCGGTCAGGTACACTGCCTGGTGGGGTTGTAAGCCTCTTGAGATCCCTCGAGAGGTAAAACCTGTTGTAAGGTTACAAAACCACGCATCAAACATCCCGTCCATGAGTTTAAAGTACCTTTGTCGATTACAATTTTCAATAACATCATTCTTAGTTCATAGTCTGATCCATAGAGGATCATTGTCTTTTCTTCTTTAATATTCTTGTTGTTTAGTTTCCGCATAAACACTTGTATAGCATACAGAGGTTCTCATTTATACCAAGCTCAATCAAGCTCGAAGTACTCGATCCTACAAGTGGTATCAGAGCCTGGTGAGGATCTCTGATAAAGAAGAATTGTTTGGAGCAGATCTGATAGGGTTTATTGTCGACTGCAGAAAATTGTGAAAATTATTGAGGTAAACGTATTTTATTTTAAAGATAAGTAGCGACAAGCATTTTATTAATCGAATTGTGATTCATTAATTGAAGATTGGAATAAAGGATTTGTCGTTTTTGATCGGCAATAAAGAATTTGTGGGGCTGCTCTGTTTGTCGCTTTTGTTATTAATTGTCGATTGGTCAAGAAAGTCTTTCAAAGTCTACTAATTGAATTGGTCGGTGATATATTAATTATCCTCGTACTGATCGAATTGGTGGAGTGGTTTGTCGCTTTCGAATTCAATAGATCGTACAAATTGAATAAAGGGGTCGGTGGAGGTATATTGCTGCTATTAACTTGTCACTTGGAGGAATATCACGTGAGGTTAAGTTTTGCTAGTGATCACGTGGATTTGGTGCTACTGTATTATTCTATATACTTGTTTGTCGTGTGGTACTTGATTTGTTTGGCTGAATTATCAAAACCTTGTACTTCGGTCAATAGTCAATTCTGTGAAGCTAGCTATTGGTGACTTTCGTGTATCGATTTGTGGGGCATGAAAAGCTATTGACGTGTGGGGAATATATTCACTTATCTCATTTGATTTGGAGTATTTTGATTGATCGAATATTATTTATTCACTGGAATAGTATTTTGGTCAGTCAATTGTGTGGGACTTGTTCATTGTATTCTGCAAGGGACAATGGGCATTGATTCTGGTCTTTGAGCAGTTTTGCTGTTAGTGTCAAACAATAAACCTTTTTCATACCATTCTCTTAAACCATAATAAAATGACTTCATCCGGAACTGATGAATATGAGAAATGGGCTAAGAAGATGGAACAATGGATCTCCAACAGAGTTCATAACCTCTGGAATGTTATTCTTAATGGGAACAGCAAGAAGAGTATTGGGAGAGATCAGGAGGGAAAAATAATCATACTTCCACCTGTATCAGCTGAGGAGCAGGTTGCTGTGCAAAGGGAGACCAAAGCAAGAACTCTTTTGCTTCAGGCTCTCCCAGCAGACCACATGGATGATTTTAAACACCTGGATGATGCTACGGTGATCTGGCGTGCTGTAAAAACCAGATTTTTAGGGAATGATGAGTTCAAGAAGTCCATGCTCAAGCAGGAGGTCCAGGAGTTCAAGATATCAGTGGCTGGAGACTTTGCTTTGATGGGTTTTTCATCTCAGGTACCAAAGTGTCATTTTGGTTGTCATGATTTATATGCTTTACTTAAGAAAGATTTTGATGAAATGAAACCTAAATATAATGAATTGTTTGTTGAAGTCAAAGCGTATAAAAATGCTGTTAATACATTAGAAAAACAAAAAGTTTGGTACCAAAATAATCAGTTAGCTTATGAGGAAAAGATAAGGGTGTTAGAGAGGGACTTGAAAAACACCACTAATGAGCTTAAATATTCTGAGTCTCAAAAAGCTAAGGTGGTGTTAGAGAAACAGGATTTGCAGACTAAGCTAGACAATACCCTGGGTAGGTTTGATAAATTGAAAGAAATATCTAAAAACCTAAACAAGTTAATTGATAGTTCTATGTCTGTCAGAACCAAACGTGGTTTAGGGTTTGGAGACTATATAGGGCCAGATCAAGTTTATGACCCTAATGAGTATAGTGTTTTTAACCCTGAACCTGTAGACTATAAAATTCCTGTTAAGTTTGTCAAAGAAGGAGGAATGAATGCTGTTCCTCCTCCCATAAGAGGAGTGTTTAAACCTGTCCCTATTCACTCAGACCTTGACATTGACTTAGATGAGTCACACATGACATATGGCAAAAAGTCAAAAGACTTATCTGATTCTGAGTGTAAAACTGATGACTTTGTCTCTTGTTCTACAAGTGACAAGTCCTATGAATCTAAGTCCACAGACTATGTCTCATGTGATTCAAGTGATAAGTCTGTCACACCCAAGTCCCATGACTTTTCCACTAAAGTAGCTGATGATAAACCCATTTCTAATCAAACAGCCTCTTTCGACAAAAGTTCTCTTAATACTGTTAAAATTAGTTCTCCTTCAAGTAATGGTAGTGAGACTTTTGTGTGTAATAAAACAAGACATGGAAAGAACAAAAAGATTAAAAAGAAATCTTGTTTTGTTTGTAGAAGTTATTCTCACCTCATTAAAGATTGTGATTATTATGAGAGTAAAATGGGTAATTGTGTTCAACAAAAGCAACCTAGGTCAGTATGGAAAAATGTAGAGAACATTCCCCCATTTGTCCCTAGAGCAAATGCATTTCCTACTGGTCATGCAAAACGACCAGTACCTGTTCCTGCTGGTAGACCTTTTAGACCCACAGCTGTTCCTACTGGTAAGCCAGTTCCAGCTGGTAGAACTAATTTTGCTGGTTGGAAAAGTAAAGCTACTAGACCTTTTCATAGACCTACAAGTACTTTCTTTCAAAATGATTATAGGTTTGGTTACTATGGCCCAATGCATATGAGGGGGCAAAGATGGGACACTGCTGTTCAATCCTCAGCAGATTGTTCTTGGAGATACAATGGCTGGTATTGAGGGGAGGCATAAGCTTAAGGGGAGGCTTATTATTGTATATTTTGTGATAACTAACATTTTTCTTAGTTTGTTTGTGTTCACTAACTAAAATAATGCAGCTGTTGAATTTGTCGCTTCTTATTATTATATGAACTGCTGCTATTGGTGATAAATTTTATTCGGATAATGTGTGTTGACTGGAGTCATTTAAATCTCATTGGATCGGTTTATTGCATTGAATGTGGGGCTATGCTTAGTCGGTCAGTAAATGGATGGATTTGTTGTCATCTGGTCATTGGTTATTGAAGTTGATGCTCACGTGATCAATACATTTCACATTCATGTGGGGTGAATTGGTATTGGTCAAAGATGATTTTGTCATCTATCGCATGGGTATTACTTCATGGGTCATTCATTGGAGTGATTTCATTAGGCAAAATGTTCACATGGGGCTGTGATTCTTTCAATCTCGTGCTATATTAATTGGAGTTTGTTTGTAATTGACTGGTTGATGCAAATCAAGTGATCAGTACTGGGCAAGTGGCTATTAATTGAGTATTGATATTCACGTGGAGTTAGTTTGAGGGGTCAGTGAAGATATCAGTGTTTGTCACTTATGGGATTACATTGTTCGATATATCTGGTTATAGATAATATTGGTCAAGATTATGGGGTCTATGATTTTTATTGCTGCTATTGTGGGTTGAATTGGCAAAAGCTATACGCATGGTCAGTGGATGATTTATCAATTTGATGCAGTGGTCGACTAGTTAATTTAAGGATCTATGGTGGGTTCGACTGATTTTTGACACATGGATCGAATTAATTGGTGGGCCAATAGAGCGTAGTACATGGGTCAGTAGAGCACAGGGATTTAATTATTCTTGTACTGAATTGGTGTCAGTTATTGGTTCGTCTAATTGCTGCTATTATTGATTCATGGTGTATTAATTCTGGTCTTTGGTTGATGATGCTGCTACCTCGTACTGTGTTTTAATTGGTGGGATACGATTATTATAATAAGTCAAGTATTGATGTGGGGTTTAATATTATTAATGGTCAATCAACTATGGTGCGGGACTGATATTTGTGAATTGAGGTGAATTAAGATTCGGTAGTCATGTGGGTTTACTTGTTTTTATCCCATGTGATTGGTCGAATTTTAAGGGAACTGATGCTACATTATTGGTCAACGTAGGTTTAGTAGGATCAAATGGTGATAGGCTATTCGTATTAATTTGTGTGGGGCTGCTATATGTTGATTGTTTCTTCAATCAATTTGGCTTTCTTGATTATTATCTTGATCGTATATCATAAGTGGGACTGCTATGTTATTGGCTTGAGTTGCTGCAGATGACGTTAATGTCTAGCACGTGGCACTTCGGTCAATCATTGCTGCATACATATTTAAATTGGTCAATGAATCATTTAAAAGGTTTGTTGCTGGCTGTTGATTATTGATCAGTGATTAGTTGTCTGTTGAGAAAGTGGGTCAGCAGCAATGGTTCCTGCCGATAGTTCTTCTGTTTCTGCTGACAGTGTTCCAGTTCCTGCTGAACACCATTTCTGCTGGTAATTTTGTTCCTGCTGCTCGGATTCTGCTGCTATTAAATTAGTTTAAAAAAAAATTCATTTCTTTTTATTTCTTTTCTTATTTTCTTTCTTTTCTTTTGGTTTGTTTCTGATTTGTTTTTCTTAGTTCAAAAAAATAAAAAAAATAAAAAATAAAATAAATTCTTTTGTATATTTTGTGTGCTAATAAGTTGATTTTCAGCAACACCTTGCAGGTACAGTGTTGGTGTTTACACCTTCACAATAAATGGTATTCAACTCACCATGTCTCATAGACAAGAAAGAGTTGGCTCACCATGAGGGTACGACTCTGGTGTGATAATCAAATCCGTTGATAGCTGTAATAGCTTGCTCAAAGCTATAGGGTACTTCAACTCACCCATGATTCAGTTCTGAGAGTTGAAAATGGTTCTCAATTCACCATGGATGTAACCCTTTATAGGATCCAAAGAATTGGCTAGTCCACAAAAGTATGGTTTGTGGTAAAGACACTTGGTATCCATATTTGGTATTTAATTCACCAAGGTTTGCTGTAACCTAAGAATTGACTAGTCCTGAGCAAACGGCTACAGGTAAAGACAAGTCAAATCCGTTTATAGTTGCTGATTTGCTAATAAATCAGATGGTTATCAATGTACCATGGTCTAACACACCTAAACATTGGCTACTCTAGTAGTGATGGCTATTGGTAAAGAGACATCAAATCCATTAATTTTCAATGATTCACCTCTCATAGGAGTTAACACACCTGGATGTGATGAGAATAGTATGAAACTTAAAGTGATTTGATGTACAAATTGTCATAGTAGCAGTCAAGCTCAAGTGAATGTCATGGTGACCAGCTTATATGTTTTGAAGAAGATTTCTTATTCCTGCTGAACTATTGAAGTTGCTGCTGGATGCTATAGATGTTGGAATCTTGCAGGTTCTAGATGTTGCTGCTGGTTACTACTTATTGCTGCTACTAAGTCGCAATCCTCAAGCCTGAGAAGTTAAAGCTCTATCACGTTGGAATCTTGCAGGTTAACCTAGTCAACCTCAAGATTAGGGGAGGATTGTTGGGATCTCTGAGAAATAAGAATTTCTCATTGCTGGGAGGATTGTTGGGATCTTTGAGAAATAAGGAATTTCTCATTGCTGCCGATAGTGAAGCTGGTTCCTGGCGATAGTGTTGCATTGCTGCTGCGGTTGGTTCCTGCCGATAGTATTGTTTTGTTTCTGCCGATAGTGCTTATTGCTGCGGATATTATTGTTTGTTATCCGTAGGTTTAGAAACTTTGTTAGATTTATTTTTAGAAGAGATCTCGTTTATCTCTTCACGCGTTTTCTTGTAAGACGGGTTAGGGTTAGGGTTTCTTATCATTATAAAAGAAACATCCCGTCCATGAGTTTAAAGTACCTTTGTCGATTACAATTTTCAATAACATCATTCTTAGTTCATAGTCTGATCCATAGAGGATCATTGTCTTTTCTTCTTTATTATACTTGTTGTTTAGTTTCCGCATAAACACTTGTATACCATACAGAGGTTCTCGTTTAACCAAGCTCAATCAAGCTCGAAGTACACGATCCTACACTTGCTAAAGTAACCTTCATCAAGAGCTTTAAGACTAATAATAATAGTATTGAATCTAGCGAAAGCATTATCTATTGACTCATCTTCCGTAATGGAAAATTGTTCATATTGTTGAACAAGAAGATCTATCTTGTTCTCTTTGACTTGGTTATTACCTTGGTGAGTGACTAACAAAGTTTTCTAAATATCTTTTTCCGTATTACACATGAAAATTCTTTCAAATTCCTTTTTAGGCAAAGCATTATAAATAATCATTTTAGCCTCATTATTTTTGGCTAATTTCCTTTTAAGTTCATCACTTTGTTTATCATAAGAAACTATTTCATCCTTTTTAGTTTCCGGATTCTTTTGAATAGGTTGAAAGTCACCCTCGGTAATAACATGCCAAAGATCAATGTCTTTTGATTTCACATACGTTTCGAATCTTGTTTTCCAATAAATAAAACAATCGGTTTCGAAAAGTGGTGGTCTTTGCATAGATTGCCCTTCTAGATATTTGTCGGAATCCATTGATCGATTCAAGTTTTAAAATACAATATACTTTAAAATCTTGACTAACCTGGCTCTGATACCAATTGTGGGAAACTAGAAGGGGGTTGAATAGTTTACCGGTTTTAAGTTCTTTTAAAAATCTTGTTTTAAAAGTTTGCTATTGGAAACTTTGATTCAAAATCTATGTGTAATCAATCAACACCAATATGAACTACACACTAAACTAACTAATGCTAAATAATAAAAGTAAAGAGTAGAGTTGGAAAGATCAAACCGAGACAAAGCATTTATAGTGGTTCGGCTACGAAGCTCTTCTTGCCCTACTCCACTCCTCGAGTACCACACTCGAGAGTTTCAAGCACTATGTCAACAACCTCCCTTCAGGTGGAGAAAATGGTACACGTCGCTTATCCTATTACCGACACTAAGCTAAATGTCGAGTGCTAATCTTAGCTAGCACCAATCTACCAAGGTCCACGTGACCAATCACACAAGCCCAATGGCTACAAGAGATCACCACGATCTCTAAACGATCACAAAGATCAACTCTCACTTCACTCTACTTAATCTAACTACTCTAGATCCTTTGATCACTCACACACAAGCCTAATGGCTTTAAGAGATCTTCACTATCTCTTAAGATCACAATGATCTTCACTCACACTCTCACAAAAGAAAGATAATCTTGATGTATGCTACGATACAACAAGGATGTAACAAGTGTTACAAAAACCTAACAACTATAACTCTTGTATCTTCTTGAATACCTTGAGTTCTTCTCTTGCTAATGAAGAGGAATGATAACACCTTGTATCAACTTGGATACTTGTGTTCTTCTCTTGCTAATGAAGAGGAATGAAGAGGATCACTTGGAGGATGATTGGATCACTCTTGAACAAAAGAAAAACTAATCTAAATGATCTAAGAAAGAAAGTGTGAAGAGAGTATTCAACTCAGAAAGTTTTGTGTGTGTAAGGATGCCTAAAAACTGTGAATGGGGTTGGTTTTTATAGGCAAGAAAATTCTGAACGTTACAGAAAATTTTGTACGGACGGCTCCACTAAATTTAATGGAACCGTGGAGCCGTCCCAGACAAGGACGCTCCAAATTTTGTCTTTTCTGGTGAAAACTTATTTGGGGAAGGTTGGAGCTGATTTTGGGGGGAAAAATAGCTGTTGTGATTTTCAAACTTATTTTTCCATTAAAACATTTCTTAATAATTCAAAAATAATTTGTCATGTGTATTTTTGAAAAAAATGTTTTGTCCCATTAAAATGTAAACTCTCAAAACACAAATTCACTTCTTTGATCATTAGTCAAGTTGTAAATTTGTTCTAGAGTGATTTGCGTAGAAACGGGATCTTCCGATTAAAAACTTGTTTACGTTAATTTTAACGTAACGTGATTTCACATTTTGTCATCCTCAAAACGTGAAGTAATCGAAAGATATAAATAACGTTTTTAGAACATTATTTGCATCAACACTCATCCTATGGCCACATGAAAATATAATAAATGTGACGTTTGTGATGATTTAGTCACACAACGTGTGCTGTTTTTTTCGAGTTAGTCACATACAATTTAAAAAACAGTGGCCAAAAGTGTTAATAAGTGTGACCATATGCTGTTTAAAGTGAAGAAATGTGTATTTTGTGTGACTATTGATCATCCAATGGTCACATGAATTTTTAGTTTGTGTGGCCTTTTGTAATATTTAGTCACACAAAGCATGTTTGTTTTGGGTATTTAGTCACATACAATTAAGCAAAAAGTGGCCAAAAGTGTTAATAAGTGTGACCATATGCTGTTTAAAGTGAAGAAATGTGTATTTTGTGTGACTATTGATCATCCCATGGTCACATGAATTTTTAGTTTGTGTGGCCTTTTTTAATATTTAGTCATACAAAGCATGTTTGTTTTGGGTACTTAGTCACATACAATTAAGCATAAAGTGGCCAAAAGTGTTAATAAGTGTGACCATATGCTGTTTAAAGTGAAGAAATGTGTATTTTGTGTGACTATTGATCATCCAATGGTCACATGAATTTTTATTTTGTGTGGCCTTTTGTAATATTTAGTCACACAAAGCATGTTTGTTTTGGGTATTTAGTCACATACAATTAAGCATAAAGTGGCCAAAAGTGTTAATAAGTGTGACCATATGCTGTTTAAAATGAAAAAATGTGTATTTTGTGTGAGTATTGATCATCCAATGGTCACATGAATTTTTAGTTTGTGTGGCCTTTTGTAATATTTAGTCACACAAAGCATGTTTGTTTTGGGTATTTAGTCACATACAATTAAGCATAAAGTGGCCAAAAGTGTTAATATGTGTGACCATATGATGTTTAAAGTGAAGAAATGTGTATTTTGCGTGACTATTGTTCATCCAATGGTCACATGAATTTGTAGTTTGTGTGGCCTTTTGTAATATTTAGTCACACATCGAATTAAACAAAGAGTGACCAATAATGTTGATAAGCGTGACCATATTATGTGACTGCATCATTTAGTCACCGGGTTACTACTGGTATTACTAAGTTAGTACTGTTGGAGCAGAGTTGCTACTGCTAGTACTAAGTTAGTCCTGCTGAAGCAGAGTTACTACTGCTAGTACTATGCTACTGCTGCTGGAATGAGTATATATATATATATATATATATATATATATATATATATATATATATATATATATAATATATATATATATATATATAAAAACATTATTAAAAACCACAAGAAATTTCAAATTGAATTAAACTCGAATGTATATAACTGAACAGAATATACAATTGTAATGTTGTACTTGATTAATCAAATTCTCATGTAACATAATCTAAAGACTTTTGAACCTTCGCCGTCTTAGCAACAACCTGTTGCTTTAAGTCGTTAACAGATATATATTGTTTCTTCGATGGTATCGGTGGTACACATTTAGTCACAGGGTTTGTTGGTGTAACCTGTAGTAAACAAAAGACGCTTCTATCAAACATTGAATTAAATATGAACAATTATATATATGTAGGTTGAAAAAACACATATATGTACCTCCTCTGCATGAATAACTTGATCCTTTGGCCATGCAACGAAACCACTTACGCAATCCTTAACTGTTTTTAACCCATTATTTGCTACGTCCGGTATGCATGCTGCATCAACTAACGATGAATCAATTGACACTTTGTAGCAATCATTTGGGAGTGGTCGGCTATGCAGCATTTGCTTTCCATTAGCCTGGTATACGGTACCCAAAGCAACGATATTTGTTTTCTTTATGTGCCACAGTTTGCACTTAAATGTCTACAAAAAAAGAATTTTTGCATGTATATATCAGAAATTATTTAAACAAAAGAATAACAAGAAACATGTTGAAATACATACTGTTAGCGGTGCTTGTGTTGGAGACACATTTTGTTGCGATTGGGAATCCGGAGACCCATTTTTTCTCTTCTTAGGGTTTGTCTTGGGTCCGACAGTTTTAGCAAGTTCCTATATGTATATATAAAACACGTTACATTATTTAAACAAAAGAGTAACAAGAAACATGTTGAAATACATACTGTTGGCGGTGCTTGTGTTGGAGACGACACATTTTGTTGCGATTGGGAATCTGGAGACCCGTTTCTTCGTGACTTACGCTTATCTTAGGCCTGACAGTTTTAGAAGGTTCCTATATGTATATTTAAAACACGGTACATTAGTCGATCATGTATGTAAAATTCAAAAATCAAAGGCGGATGTTTTATTACTTACCATTGTTTCCGTTACCTTTTCAGAAGTTTCAAGGCCATTGGACTTCTCCTGAATTCCCGCATCTTTAGCACATACAACATTATCACTTGTCTGAGTGCCGTCCACCTCATTAGCGCTGCTCTCTATATTGTCAATTGGAGTCACCTACAATATAAATTAAGAAATACATTGACTCATCAGTTTATGTTCAATGCCTGGTATCATTAGCATCAGTGGTGTTAGCATTAGAAAATGAAATTGTGAACAACATAAAAAATGGCTTACATATGAGGCTAATGGCAATGGATCAGATGGCAAACTTATATTCATCCCTTGTTTATTCAACTGTGTCATTATTAGATTAAGCAATCCCTTTGTTTTTTCCACCTCACCAGATAATTGCTTGACCTGCACAACTTTTTTGGTCATCTCAGTGGACAATTTCTTGACCAATTTATCTTTTTCTTCACGATCACGTCTCTCATTATCCAGTTGAGTTTGAAGTAACGCAAGTTTTTCATCGGCTTTTTGTTTTCTTCGAGGAAGGCCAAAATACTTTTTGTATGTTACTCCACCTCCCACTCCTCTAGCATAACCGCCCATTTCCTTACCAAATACAACTGTCATGGCATCAGTGCCATCATCAACACTCAAGGTTCCTTTCTTGATCTTGTCATCAGCTTCTTTTTGCACACAAAATATAGGAAATGCTGGGATTAAAAGTCTTCTTGATGCTGTTAGAGTAACTGCTGCTCATATTTGTGTCAATGCTGCTCAGCTGGAGTTAGTTCTGCTCATGAACTTCAATGAAAAATATACTACTGCTAGTACACAGTTACTCCTGTTAGTACGCAGTTAATACTGCTGGTATACAAGTTACTACTGCTAGTACACAGTTAATGCTGCTGCTATATAAGCATAATAATAGAATTTGCAGTCAAACTTACAAGTTCATCTCCCTTTGATCTAATATCATCATCTGGGTATTCGCCGTCTTTGTTTACCCTTCCTTTCAACCACATTACATCACGCGGGGGTTCTTCATCCGCTTCAATCTCTTTATTTTGGATCTAATAAACATCAAATGCATACACATGTAAAGTTAAACCAAGATAATCGAAAATATGAGGGTATTAATGCAAATGTGCAAATTGGGCAATGTAAACAGATTCATTTCTCATACTGATCGTCTCTCAATTTGTAAAACAAACATTATGTAATCTTACCATTTTCTCTTTGACATAAACATATCCACCTCGTCCCATTTTATGCTGATAAATATTTTGGGAACGCGCCATTTTAGCTTTATTAGATTTCTCCTAAAAACACAAAATCATAAGGCGTTTAGATGCGGTAATGCTGCAAACTGAAAATTATAAAATGACATATACACTTAAATAAAGATGACTAATTAAAACCTTGTATGCTTCGGTGGTCGTGTAGTTTACATACTCGACCCAGTCTTCTGATTTCATAATTGTACTATACAAGTCTGGGACTTCAGTCAGTTTGGAAGGTGTATTTAGGTTGGGCAAAATGTGGTTGAATTTGAGCTTCCTTCTGTAATTCCTTAGCAGTTGACCAAGACGAACCATTATCAATTTTCTGTATGTCACGTCAACATCAAAAAATTTCTAGAAAGACTAACACAATGTTGTTAATTAGTTGCACATAATGTAACTGCATACATAAACTTATGTAGTACTGGGTTACAAAATAGTATATATGTACCGTGATTTCAGCCCATAGTTTATCTCTTGATTCTTTATTCACCTTCTTCCAGGAAAGAATCTTCACACCTATCTGCTCACGAGCCACATCTCCTAAAAAACTCACAAACACTGCTCTGTTTTCCCCTGTTACCCTACCGAATGCATCGAAGGTTACCTTGAGCTTTATTCCACCAGGTCTGTCATACTTCGCGCGAAACTTTATTAGCCTGGTTGAGCCCCTCTTAGCTAGTATTGTCAGTGGTTGGTCGGTTCCAGTCGCATCTATATCTTCATCATCAGAATACTGTTCGGATTCATATTGTAAGGCGTTATCATCAACTACATCATCATCAGGAGGAAGCAAAGTATGATTATCAAAATGGGTTCAATATCCATGACTCTTGAGCAACAAAGGGTAAAAGAAAATGATTATGGCTTAGCTTGGAGAGTAATGGTGATAGAAGATTTGATTTTTGTGTTTTCTTTGCAGTCTTTTTTTTAAGGAGAGAAAAAAGGGTATACCAAGAATATGAATCGTTATTCTTGGTAACTGCTTGTAATTAGGTGATTCAAAAAATTTCGATCCAAAATTTTGGCTCCAAGTTTTAATTTAAAATTAACAATTGAATTATTTGAAAATTTTGCCTTTGAACATGTTAATTAAAGCATAAACTTGAATAAATCAAAATTTTGGCTCCAAATGTTATATATCATTATCTTAATACTCAACTATTTACCACACTGTGCAACCATCACATCAACAGTACAAACTGCTACCCATTTAACAAACCAAAATACTTACATAATTACCAGTTATTGTACCCTTACTAATTACATTTACAAAACACAAATTGCTACAATTTTTTTTTTTTTTTGAACATTGAAGACTTTTTATTAAGTAAGTAATACTCTATTGAAAACAAAAACCAGCAAGTTGCTGGGGAATACAGAAAGGAGAATATTTAAAACATAATACAGTACATACATAAGGGAAAATCAGTATCCAAATTAAATGTCAGAATTGAACCAAATACCATTTACAAAACACAAAAGCTGTTAATGTATATCCTAAACCCCTAAACCATCTTAGTTTTGCCTTTCCCATGGCTGCTAGAAGGTGCTCCAAAACCTATAGGATTCTTCTTACACGGCATTCCCAAGACAATATCCTGAGTAAATTTCTTTTTGTGTGCCTTTTCAACTGGTATTTAAGCTTGAGATGGGAGTTCCTCTGGAGGTTCAATGGCTTGGATAGGTTCCACTTCCCAAGTATCAGTACTTGCATCAGAATGTTGCTCTGGATAATACCAAGCAAGGAGGCCAGGAAGGATGTTGAGAGCACCGTCATTTGATTCTGAACTGCTTGAATCAGAAGAAATTTGTATGACATCTACAAATAACAACTGTTAGATCAGTTTTATTGATTCAAATGTTAAACTATATCACAATCAAAGAAAAACCTTTTGATGGTTTACCATTGCAGAAGAATCCATTGTACTGTGTTCTAATATTTTGGTCCTCTTTTGTGGTATCCCAAACAATGAAGCAATGTTGCACAAACTAGGCTGCATTTCAAGTATCATTGGTGGCCAACTAGGCTGCAATTGAAGTCTCAATTGGACCTCTCAGTGTACTCACAAACATTGGACCTCTCAGGGTACTCACAAACAGTTCAAAATACTGTATTTGTAGTCTCAATGGACATGTCAGTGAACTCTAATAGGCTGCATTTGGACCTCTCATTGGTGGCCAAGCACAAACAAGTCTGCTAGGTACTCTCATTAATGGCCAATCACAAACTAGGCACATTCCAATGTTCTCACTGATTTAGACCTCTCAGTGTACTCACAAATAGGCAACAAAAAATACTCAGACATAAAACACTTAATTAGACATAGCATAACAACCATTATGTATACGAAAATCAGAGTATGGAAAACAATAAAAATAGAGCATACATTAGACATAGCATAACAACCATTATAAAATACAAAACAACCCCATTTTACAATAGAATCGATCGGTAACAACCACTAACATCACCATTTATAGATCAAAAGCCTGATATTAATTATTTTACAATCAATCATCAACTGATATGTGAAAACATTAAAAAACATACCTTTGTTGTTATTTGGATTCATTGTTTGTGTGCTTGTGTTTGCCAGAAGAATGTGTGTGTTGATTAGGGTTTATTGATTATTGTGTGTGTTTACAAATGGTAGGGTAAAGGGATTAATTGCCGGTTGAATATTGAATTTGTGGTTTAGTTTAACTATAGCTGACGTGGCAAGATTTGTATAAAAAAAAAAGAAAAAAAAAGAGGCTAATGGTGATGACGTGGCGGTGAAATCCGGCTATAGCTGGTAAATAGGGATGGCAACGGTTCGGGTTCGGGGCGGGTTTTAGTGTACCCGTAACCGAACCCGTTTATAATATACCCGTACCCGCCCCATATCCCACCGGATACCCGATTAATATTATCCATCGGTTTTTTTGGGTTTCCCCGCGGGTATCAGTTATCCGTAGTTGAATATTATATGGACAAAATTGGCGGTATTAAGATTAAGTCACGCTAAAATCCATCGAAAAAACAAAAGAAAATACTCTAACCACTCCCAACAATAACTCAGCTTTAAACTTTAACACACTGCCACGTCAGCTTTAACACACTCACCCTTAACTCAGCTTTAACACACCCAACAATAACTCACGCAACCTTTCGGCAACTCACGCAACCTTTCGACCCTGTTTCATCATTTCTTAATAGAGTTTCTAGACCGACCCTGATAGCTGGATGGTCTTGAGGCAACTCACGCAACCTTTCGACATCTGGAGCACGATTATGCATCTGTAGCATAATACGAGTTATCTCACCTAGGAAATTGTTAATCAATTTGAGTTCTTTTTCTTGTTCATTCCGTAATCGGGTGAGGATAGCCTTTTGCACCTCTGCTGGTTAATTCGTTAGCCACAGTGTTTGTGTTAAAATTAGTGATACTTGCGAGAGAGTTTTATAAGAAGTTGTGTGAGAAAATGAAGTGTTGTGAAAGTGGCTTTGATAGTGGAAACTAGCCGTTAAACTAGCCGTTGGAGGCTATTTTAACAATCCACCGGAAAATGAACCGGTGCACAATCCACCGGTTGTCGACCAAGAACCAAATCCGTTTGGTTTGACAGAGGAACAACTTAGACAAATGGACCAAGATATGCAAGTCTTCCTGGAAATGGAACAACTTGAAAGAGAAGAGGAAGCTGCTCATTTGGAGCGACAAGCCAGGGAGGATGAAGAACGTAGGAAGAACTGGGAAATGGGTTGGTTCTCACCTGATTCCTCGTCGACTGAAGATGGTTACCCAGACTCAGATGATACCTTTAATTAATTTGTATCGTAGTTTCATTCATAGTTTCTTTTTAATTTCCTTATCGTATTTTCATTTGTAGTTTGGTTTTAATTTCCGTATCGTAGTTTAATGTAATTTCTATTTGACGTTTAATGTATTATTTCTATTTGATGTTTAATGTATTTCTATTTGATACTTTAGAAAACGTTACAATTTTTTATAAAACATTACATAATTTTTTGAGTAAACTACAAAATACATCCCTGTGGTTTGATCAATTTCACACCATACATCCCTCCCAAAAAAATTGCGCAATACACATCCCTCCGTTAGTAAAAGTTAAACACAATACATCCAAGAGGACGAACGGTGCAAAGATTGTCTCGTTAAGTTGGACACGTGGCAGTTAACTCTTTTTAAGCAAGGGTATTTTTGTCATTGTATACACCTGCTGAACCACACTCTTTTAATACTTTTTTCACTAACACCCAATTCATAAACACAAATCCACAAAGCAAATCAAAAACAAAAACACAAATCAAACTAAATCTGGAACTCAAACACAAATCCATATCTAAAACAACCACAAATCAGTTATGTGGTTTCTGGAACTCAAATCAGTTAACCCAAATCCATATCTTCTGTTTTGATTTTATAAACATATCAAACACAAATCCATTTCGCACCAAACTACAAAACTCACACAAATCCATATCTAACACAAATCAGTTAATCCCAAATCATGGTTCTAAAAGAAAGAACTAAGAACAGATTTACACTTTGCACCATTTCCTCACAAAGTTTCAAACATATCAAACACAAATCCATTTCGCACCAAACCAACAGCTCATCACCAACTCATTCTTGTCTTCTCAATTGATCCACAACTCAATTCTTGTCTTCTCAAAAAAAAATTGTATAAGATTGATTTCAAAAATACATCCACAACTCATTCTTGTCTTCTCAATCGATCCACAACTCAATTTTTTGAAATCAATCTTATACAAAAAAAATTTGAAATCAATCGATCCACAACTCAATTTTTTTTGTATAAGATTGATTTCAAAAATACATCCACTTGCTGATTTCAAAAAACCACTTGCTGATTTCAAAAGCTCAAAAGCCTCTTATATTAAATTTTTTTTGTATAAGATTGATTTCAAAAAGCTCATCACTCTCTTCAAAACCACTTGCTGATTTCAAAAAAAAAAAAAAAAAAATTGTTTCAATTGAGTGTGGATCGATTGAGTGTCGATCGATTTTGCACCATTTCCATCAAATTGAGTGTGGATCGATTGAGTGTGGATCAATTGAGTGTGGATCGATTTTTTGTAGTTTGTAGTTTGATCAATTTTTTGAGTGTGGATCCATTTTTTGTAGTTTGATTTTTTGAGTGTGGATCGATTGAGTGTGGATCGATTAAGTATTAGATCGATTTTTTGGAGTGATGAGGTGTTACCACTATCGATCTATACAAAGCAAATGTTTGAGACTTATTCCCAATTTTACTCACACAAAACCCACTAAATATGAAAAGTTGTTCGATCTGGGTTTTTGTTTTTTTGATTGTTTTGAGATGTGGGTTGTTCGATCTAATACAAAGCAAATGTTTGAGACTTATTCTCAAACATATTTAGTTGTGTGAAATAATTGTTCGATCTGGGTTTAGATCGATTTGACTTTTGGAGTGATGAGGTGTTAGATCTGATTTTTGGTGTTGGATATGGATAGGATTTGTTTTTGTGTGTGAGATCAAAATGGGAGATCTGGATTTTTTTGGAGGTTATGCTTTATAGAATGTTTTGGATTATTGTGGATTTGGGTTTCTGGATTTGTGTTTGTGTTTTTGTGTTTGTGGTTTGGATTTGTGTTTCTGGATTTGGATTTGTGTTTGTGTTTGTGGATTTGTAGAAGAAGAGGGACAATAAAATGACAAAAATACCCTTGCTTAAAAAGAGTTAACTGCCACGTGTCCAACTTAACGAGACAATCTTTGCACCGTTCGTCCTCTTGGATGTATTGTGTTTAACTTTTACTAACGGAGGGATGTGTATTGCGCAATTTTTTTGGGAGGGATGTATGGTGTGAAATTGACCAAACCACAGGGATGTATTTTGTAGTTTACTCTAATTTTTTTATAAAACATTACATAACATATCAAAGAGGCAAATAAAACATTACAATTTTTTACAAACCCTAAACCCTAAACCCTTAAAGCTAAACCAATCCGTAACTCAAACAATAACCAAACGAATAGTCCAATAAATCCAAATATGTTAGTCTACGGGTAGCATGTCTCGAATAGTCTACGGGTAGCATGTCTCGAATAGTCCAATAAATCCAAATACTTAGGATCGAGCTTGTAATTAAGATCAGATCGGGATCCTACTATAATGTCATTTAAAGAGTATTAACATGTTTTTTTTTTTTTTTTTTTTTTTATTCTACAAAATACATTCCATACTTTTTTAGTTTGCGGTTCGAGAAAAGTAAGATCGTATCGTATTAGTTCTTAAGATCCTATGGTAAAGATCGGGATCCTATAAGATCTTAAGCTCTCAAAGATCCTTTGTAAAGATCCGGATCATTTTTGCTTTGCAGTATCGTAAAATCGTAAGATCCTAAGATCAGGATCGGGATCCTGACAACCATGGTCTCACGTACACTTCTAATTTCCTTACTTCGTAGTTAACCAAATTTAAGAGCATTACCAATGGTCACTCAGTGTTAGGCTGAACACACTCTTGACCAAAAGCGACCTGGGTCACTGGCTGCCACGTCAGCTTTCTCTCTCCGGCGACCAGAAACGACCGACCTGCCACACTCGGTGACCGACTTTTTTTTTAATCAAACATTTAAAATAAACTTAAAATTCATTAATAATAAAAACATTACAATACTGAATTAAAAACATTACAATACTGAATTAAAAAAAGGTAAACTAATCATAAATGAAAATGAAACTACAACTTAATGGAAGGTATTGATCCGATGTGATCAACTCGTTATTTATTTCCAAGGAATACAATGGAAGTTGTATTCCCGGGTCGTTATCCCCAACGAAGGTTTGAATGGAATTTGTGTTCTCGAATTGTGAAACGTGTTTGAATGGTGAGAATAAAGAGTTTTTTGGTTTTTAATCTAAGATAAGTGAACATAAATTAAAAAAGACTTAATAAACAAGAAAAACCATAATCTAAAGTGCTCGTGATTAAAAAACGTAAAGAAAACTGAAAACGTACGTTTAAACCGGGAAACCGATCCTAAATGTCAAAATGATGAAATGATAACTCTACGGGTACAAATCTATTTTTCTAAAATCCTAATTGATAAAAGAAAATTTTATAAAAAGAATTATATTTTTTTGACTTTTATTTTATTTTCTATGAATTAAAATATTAGAAACTAATTAAAAGGTTTAAAAATAGTAAATGACTTTGGAAAAATATGAAAATTTGCAGATAAATCTAAAATGATACTAAGAAGCTAGGAAAAATGAAAAGAGAACTTTTCTAATCCCTAATAAGCTGATTGGGCCAATAAGCAGTTTGAATAAGCTATAAAATAAGCACTATTGTACCAAAAATTCCCAAAAGCTCAATGATGGACAAGCATACTAATTGAAGCTTAAAACTAACAGTGAATACCAAATAAGCACAAGAAATAAGCGCTGCTGCACAGTAGACAAATTAGGACAGAAGCAAGGGCTAAACTACCTACTTTGAATAGCTTTATAAGCTAGGGAAAAGCTTATTGGGGGAAACCAAATGCAGGGCCTTAAAGATTATATCAAATACTACTCACAAACCAAAAATGCCCAAATTTTAAGTTCAATTGCTTATCCAATTAAGCTCTAGATCAGGTGCACATAAAAACTAAATCTGATGCAGGGGAACTGGCATGGCTGCTGAGGCTAGTTGCAGCCCTAAAATAAGCTCTCAAATGAGCTCTAAATCCTTAAATAAGCTTAAACAGATTAATATTAATCTACAAACTACTTGTAAAGCAAAAATCAGATTTTAAATCCTACTTTAACTAGATTAAATTGTGCTTGAAAAAGGGCTGAAAAGGCTAGCAGTCTGCATAACTAGGTTCTGATGTGCAGATGAACAAAAGGAAGACTTAAGCTATTCAGGCCAAATGAAACAAAACCAACTAATTAAAAACCACTAGAAACACAGAATTGAGCAAGAAAGTTGAAAAGATAATGGTTTATCTCTGATCTATCAGAAATAAGCCAAGAAAAGAGTTTACCAAATGAAAACTAGGACTGTCTACTTTAAAACATGCAATTATGATCAAAAGAGCTCGAAACCTACTACAAACAGCTAATCTAAGCTATACTAGGGAAGATCAACACTGACCCAATAGCACATGAACAGTGATCACAAATTTGACCCGTTTGCAGCCTAAACCAAACAGTCCTTTGTCAAGGGACTGTTATGAGACTTAAGCTGAAAGACCTACTAAGCATGGATATCTGGAAACAGGTTAAACTACAGCTATCATGATATTAAACAAGCAATAAAAGCTGACAATGAAGCATAGAGATTAAGCAAATAAGCTGAGTTGACTAATGTTGACTATTTTTGACTTTTGTTAAAATTAACCGAATTAAGCAACAATAAATTAACAATAAGCTAACATGACTTTATATAAGCTAAAGGGAGCAGAGCAGAGGCTTAGAAAATCTTAAACAACAACTAAGTCAAATCACTGAATCAATACTAACTTTTGAATTACAACGAATGAGAGCAAGGTTTTTGAAATTAAACTTAAACTGAAATGAAGGTTACATTGATCTGAAATTGAGCTAAAACATACAATTTATCTAAATTTTGACTTTTTAAAACTAATTTACACTACTCCTAAATTATGCTAAAATCTAACTAAAATCTACTGCTCCAACTGTGTGTGTGGGGAGTACTTTTATATCCTCAGAATAGCTTCTATCTGGACTTCTCTCTTCATCCCAACCATTGGATAACTTTAATTCATCCCAACCGTCCATTCCCATTTAGGCGCCAAAATATATTTAGTGGATTTCCAGCTGGAGTGTGCATCACGTGAAGATGGTAACATGTGAAGGGGTAGTTGGAGGGGGGAGGTAGAGTGTATCAGTGGAAGTAGCAGAATAGGAATGGGATGGTGGTAGGTTTGTCAGGGATTGGTGGTTTCTGGTTTTGGCTATCTTTGGCGGGTTAATGGTTTTGACCTTTTTTTTTTGTTGACTGGGTATTAGCTAAAAAAAAGGGACGGGTTAGGGTTTTTTTAGTGGGATTGGGTTTTTATTTGGTTTAGTTAAAAGGTTAAAGGGTTAAGGTAGGTTAGGATTAGAATTGAAATTGGTTTTAAGTTAAGGGACCAAACTTGCCAAGTCTGAAAAATATATCCAAGGGCCAATTCTGCCATTTTGATTTTCTTTGAAGGTTGACTTTTGAAACTTGATCAATTTCTCGGTCCAAACTTGTAAATTTCTTCCCCGTCCTCGGCTTTTCACGATTTTCCAATCTTGTGCTCGGTTTTGTCTGTTTTTGCCTCGTTTTCAATCCTTTTGTACCTGAAACACATAAAACACAAACCAAGGATATCTGCAGTATAATCTGGGAGTTTTTGGTCATTTTTATGTCTTTTATGGGTATAAAATGATGAGTATTTACACACTCATCAGGTATCATCTGAGTCTGGGTAACCATCTTCAGAGGATTCGGAATCAGGTGGGAACCAACCACTTTCCCAGTCATACGTTCTTCATCCTCTCTGGCTTGCCGCTCCAAACGAGCAGCTTCCTCCTCTCTTTCAAGATGTTTCATTTCCAGGAAGACTTTCATATCTTGGTCCATTTGCCTAAGTTGTTCCTCAGTTAAACCAAATGGATTTGATTCTTGGTTGGCAACCGGTAGATTGTGCACCGGTTCATTTTCCGGTGGATTGTTCATCGGAAGATTTTCCAGTTGGAAAACCGGAAAGATATGTTCAGGTGGAGTATGGAATTCTTCATTTTTGCGAGGTGGACTTGGAAATTGTTGCCCAAAATCCTTTTGGCGAGGTGGACTTGGAAATTGTTGCCCAAAATCCTTTTGGCGAGGTGGACTTGGAAATTGTTGCCCGAAATCTTTTCTGAAAGACATTTTGAATTTGAGAAGTTTGGATCTTGAGTATTTGAGAAGTTTGGAATGTGTTTGTGTGTGACATGTGCTTCAGAAGCATGAGTATTTATAGGGTACAAATGCACACGTTTTTAATATTTTAACTTTGAATTTGAAATTTGAAACGGATATAAAAATATCCCGCCCTTGTGTTTGAACAATGCAAAGACAAAGAAATGGTTAACAGTGTTGTATGATTTGTTGTAATGTATTTTTATTTGAATGAAATTAATTTAGTTTATTTGGGTATTTGAAAAAAAAAAGTTTAACACACTGCCACGTCAGCTTTAACCTTTTCACCTTTAACTCAAAAAAAAAAACACCCGCAATCATAACTCACCCTTAACTCACCTTTAACTCAACTATTTTCAAACCCTATAAACTTATTTAATATCATTAATATAAAAAATATCATTAATATAGAAAATATCAATTACCCTAATCAAAAAGTCAATTAGTCAATCCAACACCAAACACACTTCCAAATCAACTAAACTAGTCAATCCAAACCAAACACAAACCAAATCCTACCAATATTATCCATCTGTTTACTTTTGGCGCATTTCGATGGTCCCTCTTCCCGCCTAAAGTATTGGGAACCGTTCGTATACCGTCTGCAGCCTATTTATACCTATGGACATGGAAAACCGTTCATAATCAACTCCTTTGATATTTTCATTAGGTATTTTATTTCAAATTTCAATGGCTGAATCCTCTTCAACTCCTTCTTCAAACAAAAACAAACGCCCAAGGGATGATTCTCCTCCTCCAATCCCTGAAAAATATGCAAAATTAGGCATATCCCAACATATTTGGGAGAAATGTAGTGAAGGCGAGTATGGTACTGAAAACGCATTGATAGAACTTTACAACAAGCGTATAAAGATGCTTGAAGAAAGGAACAAGAAAGATTTAGAGGTCATTGAGGAGCATCAGAAGAAAATTGATGAGAGGAACAAAAAAATAGAAGAAGCAAGAGAGCAAATAGTTGAAGTTTACAAAAGTATTGAAGCTAGTTTATATACGTCTTAATGTATCTTTTGTTTATATATTTTGCCTATGTAAATGTAAACTTATTTTGACTTGGTTTAATATATGAATGCAGTTATTATTACAAGTTTATGATATTTGAATGTAGTTATTATTATTGTACTGCTAGGCAAAAAATTGTACTGGTAGCGAAACTTTGTACTGCTGGGTATCCGTTAGTACTGGTTGGGAGTGCAGGGTAGTTTGTATCACTTTTTACTTAAAGGGTATAAATCCCCAATTTCGGCACACAATCACATTCACGCACACATTACTCTCTCTCTTCCACTCCCTAATCGAATTTTAATCGTCATATTGCAAAACCCCCAAATCAAATCATAATGTCAAACCTAACTTTTATCGAACCTCATAATAATGTTGCCTTTTTAGAAAAATCCAATGAGTCTGTAGATTTTACTGAGATCATTGATTTCCTTAATACAAGCTATATTAAGTTTGCATTAACAGTAAAACCTACTACATATACTTCCAACATTATCCAGTTTTAGTCGTCTGCTAAGGTCAAAACTATTAATGGGGAAGCACAAATCCATGCCCTTGTAGATGGGCAGAGGATTATCATTACAGAGGCGTCTATTCGAAGAGATCTTCTCCTAGATGATGCTAACGGAGTTGAGAATCTTCAAAATACTACAATCTTTGAAAAACTTTCACTGATGGGCTATGAGAGAAATACAGATGCTTTAAAGTTTCAAAATGGTAATTTTTCTCCTCAGTGGAAATTCTTAATTCATACTGTCTTAGTGTGTCTAAGTCCAAAGACCACTGCGTGGAATGAATTTAGCAGTAATTTAGCTTCTGCTATAATTTGTTTGGCTGAAAATACTCGAAGATTTAATTTCTCAAAATTAATTTTTGATAGTATGGTTAAGAACTTGGATAGTTCTTCGGCTAAATATTTTCTATATCCAAGGTTTTTGCAACTCTTTTTGGATAATCAATTTAAAAAAAGAAAAGTCACAAAAATGTTTATCCCACTCCCTGCCTCACCAAAAAGGTTTTTGCTAATATGAGGAGGGTTGGAAAAGATTTTTCAGGGACAGTGACACCTTTGTTTCCAACAATGGTGGCACTAGCCCAAACCCAAATGGGTGAAGGTTCAGCAATCCCAGCTGGTACCCATCACACACCCACAGAACAACAACAACAGACCTATAAACGTAGGACTAACACCAAGAACACTAAGCTACCTCAGGCTAGTGGTTCTATACCAACTGTTGCAGATGAGGCTGTCACTGGGGGGAGAGTGACATGTTGGCAAGGGCTGCCACTACTGTGTCTAGCTTAGCAGCAGCACAGGACAGTGGTAACATCATTAAGACCCAAACCAAGACAACTTCTAATGAAGAAAGTTCCTCTGGAACTGATTCAGGTGAAGGTCCCAGTCACATGGAAACAATGGGGGTTCGGATGTTCATCCTAGGGGTGAGACTGAACTTAACTTTTCCAGTGATCCACCTCTCGGGCTAGGTAACACAAGCCGAAGTGGTGAGGATAGTATGCAACTTTTGAATGAATTGAAGGATACCTGTGCCAAGCTGTCTGCACAAATTGTTGATCTGCAAACAAAAGCTGCTTCCCAAGATGGAGTCATCAAAGCTCAAGGTGGGGAGATAAAGGCTTTGAAGAGAAGGGTTAGGTATTTAGAAGGAGTCAAAGGATCAAGAATTCCCAAACACAAGGTTAAATCTTCTGAAGCTTCTAAGGATGCTCCCAAACAGGGGGAGGAATGAAGGCAAAGTTTCAGGGGAGGCTAAAGAGGGTGAAAGTATTGGTGAAGAGAGTGATCCAATGGAATTTGTAGTTGCTGATAAGCAAGGGAATGAAGTGGTGATGGATAGGTGTTTGGGCAATGTTACAACTGTTGATAGTGCTACTGATCAGGGTATTAGTGCTGCTAGTGGTCCAGTTATTCCTGCTAGTGAGCCAGTTATTCCTGCTAGTGAGCCAGTTATTCCAGCTAGTGGTCCAGTTATTCCTGCTAGTGATCAACAGGGTAATGAAGCTGTTATGGATGCTGCTACACTTAAGACTGCCAATGAAGAAGTTAATATTGCTTGTGTTGAAGTTAATGTGGCTATTGATAAGGTTAGTGCTATTGAGACTGAAGTTAGTATTGCTGCTACTCAAGGTGATGATGATATTACTATAGCTCAAGTATTAACAAAGATGAAGAGTACAAAACCTAAGGCAAAAGGAGTTGTCATTAAAGAGCCAGTATCAGTACCAAAAACACCATCAACAACTATTTCACCATCAGAAAAAGGCAAAGGTTTGTTGATTGATGAACCTAAGAAGAAATTTAAGTTTCAGTCACCCAGTCAAAAACAACAAAAAATGATTACAGATGAAGAATTGGCAAGACAAGTGCAAGCTAATCTTGATGCTCAAGAAGCTGCTCAGATTCTTTCAGACAAGGAGTATGTAGAAAAACTACAAGCAGCTGAAAGATTAATGTATACTCCTGAAGAGCAACAATCAGCAGTGGATGACTTATTGGATGACATTAGAAAGAAAATGAGTAAGAAGAAAGCTTATGTCAATAAACCTCCTTCAAGATGTGAGAGACTGAAGTACATGAAAGCTTATTTGAAAGGTCGGGATGGTTGGAAAGAGAAATACTTCAAGTATAGGACTTATGAACAAATTCAAGAAATCTACACTAAGACACATGCCAGACTTTCCAAGGATCTGAAAGGTGGTACATTTGATATAAGAGCAGAAAAGAGAAATGCAGAACCATTGGAATCTGAGGGATTCAAGAAGCAGAAATAGTAGAAAAGAGAACTGCTCAGGAAGATGGGAACGTATCTAGGACCCAAGGACAAGAAATAGAATTAAGACTGCTAGAGTTAGAGTTAACACTGCTAGAATGTATAGTTAGTACTGCTTATGAAATAACATATTAATTATACAACATATCAGTTAAATTACATTTACACTGAAAGACAACATAGCATTTCTTGCAGGTGATTCACTTGGTTAATTGACTAGCAGGTGAATCACTTGGTTTATGAGTTGGAGGTTCTTCATTAGGTGTTTGACTTGCAGATTCTTCACTTGGTTTTTGAGTTGCAGGTTCCTCACTTGGTGCTTGACTTGGGCATACTTCACTTGCTGTTTGAGTTGCAGTTGGTTTACTTTCTTCATTACCACTGCCCAAGTAAGCACCAACTCTTGTAGATGCATTAATATGTAAGCTAATTACATATCCACTAGTATCTGTTGTAGTTGTCTTTTCCCTTGTAACACCACCTCTACCAGTATAAGATGGGGTTCCCCTTCTTTCAAGGCATACTGGACAAACATACCACCTGAAATCCGTATAAGGGGGACGCCGTGCAAAAAAGGTCAATCCAGCCTTGTTTTCACTTTCAACCCAACAGTTAATGCAGACCATTTGACAACCATTTTGTGCATCCATGGTGAAAAGCAATTGATATGATAAAGAGTTGATGATAACTGGGGTATTATATAATGCAGGAAAAAAAATGATATAATACGGTACAATTAATGTGGTTGTTGAACAACTAGCTAGATAGGATTAAAGACAACATAAATGCTTACAATGGAGCCAAAACATTGAGATTTTGAAATTTTTGACTATAGTCACATGAATATTTCACAGTGTGACTATTTTGAATGTATTGGTCACATATAATACCCTTATAATGTGGCCATAAACATAATTTAGATGCACATTTGTGGTATGGTGTTACTATTGTATAGCCTATAGTCACATGATTGTGCTACAATTAAATGTGACCATACACATTAGGAATTGGCAGGCAAACACACACTTAACTTTAGACACACATATTAACTTACGTGACTATTTGTATCGAATTTGGTCACACTTAATCATGTATGCCTATGGTTTAGTGTGACCATATATGACATTTGGTCACACTGTTCAAGTGTGTGGCTAAATTTTCAACAAAAACTAGCAGTCACGTTTAAATAATGTGTGACAAACTTGAGTATATGATTTAGCCACATACACAATTACTTCGTGTGACCATATATGGATTTTGGTCACACTTTTCAATTGCGTGACATATATTTGTCACATATGTATATATATAGTGTGACTAATGTTTCAACCTTATTTGTATCCGTCACACGTCCCAAATTATAAGTGACTAAAAAATCAAAATTTTTTTTACCAGATACGTATAGTCACGAAAATATTCAAATGTGTGGCTGTAGCCTCAGATGTAATTCCGAAATGGTCACACAAGTCGGATCAAGTGTGGCTGTTTATTTTATTCTGGTACATTTAGTCACACAAATAAGTTACTGTGTGGCTGTTCGAAAAGCCACATGTGTGACTAAATCCCATTTTTATACTAGTGTATATCTGGGAAGATGATCAAGAAACCTTTTAATAACCGTATTGAAAAGGCTGATGATCTACTTGGTTTAATACATACTGATGTGTGCGGACCACTTAGACATACGTCAAAGAGAGGTGCTAGCTACTTCCTAACCTTCACGGATGATTTCAGCCGTTATGGTTATGTTTATTTACTTAAACATAAACATGAGGTTTTTGAAACATTTAAGGTTTTTAAAGATGAAGTAGAACTGCAACTAGGAAAGAAGATTAAAGCTCTTCGATCCGATAGAGGTGGTGAATACCTTAGTCAGGAGTTTAAAGATTATCTAAGTGAGAATGGAATTGTTCCGCATCTCACATCTTCATATACTCCACAGCAAAATGGTGTATCTGAGAAAAGGAATCGTACATTATTGGATATGGTACGATCTATGTTTAATCTTACTACTCTACCGCTATCCTTTTGGGATTATGCCTTAGAATCTGCGATTCGCATACTAAATATGGTTTCGACCAAGAAGGTTGATAAGACACCTTATGAGTTATGGTTTGGGAAAACGCCTAACTTGTCTCATTTAAAGGTCTGGGGTTGCGAGGCATTTGTTAAATGTGACTCAGCTGATAAACTCCAACAAAGATCTGTGAAGTGTATCTTTGTAGGATACCCAAAGGAAACGATGGGTTACTACTTTTACTTCCCACCTGAAAATAAAGTAATTGTTGCTAGATATGCAGATTTTCTAGAAAAAGATCTAATATCTCAAGAATTCAGTGGGAGGCTCTATGATCTGGAAGATGATCAAGAGGATACATTACCTTCTGAAAACACTAGCGAACTTCCAGTGGAACCGGATAGTCTGGATCCTCCACCTGAAGTTGAAGTGATTCCCATTCGCAGATTCGTAAAGACTGTGAAAGCACCTGAACGTCTATGTCTTAACGTAGAGGTTGAGGAAACTATATTAGGGGACCTTGGAGAGCCTGCTAATTATAGAGCTGCCATGAATGATCCTGAAAAAGATAAATGGCAGATTGCTATGAATGGGGAAATGCAATCCATGAAAGACAATGAAGTCTGGATTGAAGTAGACCTTCCTCCCAATTCCAAGGTAGTTGGGAGTAAGTGGCTCTTTAAAAAAAAGACTGACATGGATGGCAATGTACACACCTATAAGGCCCGTTTGGTAGCTAAAGGCTTTACCCAAACATATGGCGTTAACTATGAGGAGACCTTTTCTCCTGTAGCTGACATTAGGGCCATTAGGATTCTCATAGCCATAGCAGCATACTATGATTATGAGATTTGGCAAATGGATGTAAAAACCGCCTTCTTGAACGGTCGTCTAGATGAAGACATCTATATGGCGCAGCCTGAGGGGTTTGTGAATCCAAAATTTCCAAACCGTGTATGCAAGCTTCAAAGATCCATTTATGGA
Organism: Artemisia tridentata subsp. tridentata; assembly: GCA_021014915.2. Classification (NCBI taxonomy): domain Eukaryota; kingdom Viridiplantae; phylum Streptophyta; class Magnoliopsida; order Asterales; family Asteraceae; genus Artemisia; species Artemisia tridentata. The sequence continues at coordinate 374,007,346 of CP139506.1, read as the reverse complement.
TTGAAGCAAGCATCACATCAATGGAATAAGAGATTTGACGAAGAAATCAAAAGGTTTGGATTTACTCAGAATCTTGATGAGCCATGTGTATATCACAAAGCTAGTGGGAGTGATGTTATTTTCCTAGTTCTATATGTTGATGACATATTGATCATGGGTAAAGACATTCCAAGTTTGAATAAGGTGAAAGCCTATCTTGGGAAATGTTTTTCCATGAAAGTTCTAGGAGAAGCAGCATACATTCTAAGAATCAAGATCTATAGTGATAGATCAAGGCGGTTAATTGGTTTAAGCCAAAGAGCTTACATTGACAAGATATTAAAGAGATTCAATATGCAAAATTCCAAAAAGGGATTTTTGCCAATGCAAGTAGATCATGGCTTGAGTAGCAAAGCTTGTGCTTAAACTCCTGAAGAGGAGGCACGCATGAGGAGAGTCCTATATGCTTCGGCTGTGGGATCTATAATGTATGCAGTGAGATGTACAAGGCTTGATGTGGCGTTTGCTCAGAACATTACCAGTCGATATCAGCAGAACCCATGTGAACTCCACTGGACTGCTGTGAAACATATTCTCAAGTATTTGAGATCTATGAAGGATATGTTTTTAGTGTACGGGGGAATCCCAGTAGCAGAGCTGTGTGTTACAGGTTACTGCGATGCATCCTGGAAGTGTGATAAAGATGATACGAAGTCTCAGACGGGTTATGTCTTTGTCATCAATGGAGGAGCTGTGGATTGGAAGAGCAAGAAGCAGAGCACTATTGCGATGTCTGCTACAGAAAGTAAGTATATTGCTGCCTCAGAAGCTGCAATGGAAGCAGTCTGGATTAGGAAATTCGTTTCAGGGCTTGGAGTTATGCCCTCAATCGAAAGACCTATAAAAATGTATTGTGACAATTCAGCCTCAATTACATTTGCCAATGAACCTGGAATCATGAAGGGCACCAGACATTTCCCGATGCGATATCACTATGTTAGAGAACAAGTGGAGATAGGCAAAATCGAACTACTCAAAGTTCACACAGATAACAACTTAGCAGATCCATTAACGAAGGCTCTACCCGGTGGGAAGCTTAAAGAACTTTCTGAAGGCATAGGACTTTGTTTAGCTAGTAGTTTCATGCATATCTGTGATTAGTGTTTGGATAATGGGATGTTGTAAAACAATTATTATTTTAATGGAATAAAATAATGGTTATGTTTGTTTATCATTTTCTTAATAATATATCCTGTATTTGCATGTTTATATCCTTGAATATATTTATATATTCTAAATTGTCCGTTGTCGATTAATGATATGGGAATATCATTAAATCAAGACAAATCTGAGTATTGGTATAATATACTTGAAAGTATATTGATGCGTTGTCATACCAATTTCACATGATATTCAAAATGTTTGAATATAGGACTTATCCCGACTTCATGAGTTTACTTTATGGATCTTGTCATTAAGTAAATCATGTGTATATAGTTATCCTCAGACTTGAGATGCCAGATAACTGTCATGCATGTAGTGCATTTCTGTAATTCAATTTACCTCTATACGTAACTGGTAGCTATAAGGATTGTTTTCAGAAGCGTTGCGAAGTGCATGAGTTATGCTCGTAGTCAAGATAGAATTTGTTCCTTCAAATTGTTTGGAGTTTAATACTGCTGGGCCCCTCGTAGGATTGGTAAGATGTTTGTGTGGCCACACCCAAGATCTCCCCTGAATAGTTCAGAAGCTTTGGTAATCTTATTTAATCATAAACAACGAGAAACAGAATTATTAATAAAGAATGACTTAGATCCATATATTTATTAATGTGGTATTAGAAACAAAAGGATGAGTATGATGATGAATCATCGAATGGTTTTTCCAGGAGACCACCACTCGAGTTGTACTAGGGGCATTGGCGTGTTGCTAGACGCTAACCAATGTCATTACACTTTTAATAGATTTCCAAGTGGGAGCTGTTAGAGTTTAATGGAAAAATATTATCGTGTATGACTAGAATCGAACCCGGGACCGAGGGATTGCACACTTTACGTATGAATGATCAAGTAAATAATTAATATATATAATAGTTATGTATTTTAATTATTTGGACACGAAATGAGGACTAACGGACGTTAAGTAATTAACCGAATTGACTAACGACCGTTAGGGCATAAAGGAAGGACCGTTAGTGAAATTTGGAGGCAAAAGAAGGATCTAGAACCCATCTAGATGGGGTGGCCGGTTCTATGGGTTGCCATAACCCTTGGGTCGATCGGCCTAATGGGTAACCCAACCCATTCGGTTTCTTTTGCTCCAAGTTTAGGGTTTGCCTATAAATACAAAGGCATAAGGCTTAGGGTTTTTTACCTTGTGCAATTACTATAACCCTAAGATTGTTTTCTTCCTCTCTTGCTCTCCATAACCGATCGTACACTATCCTTAGTGTGTCGATCCAAAGCTTTTTCAAGTTAAACAAAATTGTTTTGGTTTACGTGTTCATTCAGTAGCATCAATACTTGGTTGGTTATAGTACGTGTGTACAAGAGTTCGGTAATTACTTACTTTTGTAATTAATCTTGGATTGTGAAACAAAACTGTAGGGGGTTTCACGGTAATCCTATTTGTTAGATCAAGAAGAGAAGTTCAAGTTCGATCCTTGTTTGCTAGGATCAAAAGGTATGTAACTATTTATTATTCGGTAATATTTGTATGTGTTAAATTAAAGATCTTGCTTCCGCTATACGTGCTTTGATGTGTTTATTTATTTAATTGATTGTCAAGTTATTTAAATTCCAACATATATTTGGGTAAAATAGTACGGTGCTTATGAGAACCATATTAATGAAAAAACTTTTTCACAAAATGACATGCCAAAAATGACTTATATATCCACGTAAACCAATAGCTTAGAGAGCAAGGTGTAGTGTGTTATTTGTGTGTTATTAGTATGTTCGGGTACAATGGCTCAATAATAACACTGTACCCCCTTTCATTGCCATTCGTCCCTAGCTGAACTACTAACTTAACGCCATTTTTTTTTTTTTTTAGTGAGTGAGGTATTTTTGATGGGATATTTTTAGGACCTACATGCTCCAATAAGTGTTATTGGCTTTTCTGTAGGGGATAGTGTTTTAGTTATTGTTGTATTATTGAAGAGGTGATGACATGACGCTAATGTGACACACCAATAAGTGTTATTCGTCTCACACTGCACCCAACACTCTTATACTTGAATGACTTGATGGAGTTGTAATTATTACTAATGTGTCAAATTAGATTTATTTTTAAATAATTACCACTATTGCAAATAGCATTGTAATTAAAATTGTGTTCAAATTTCAAAGTCACGGGAGCTCATACTACTCCGTAATAAGTTACGGAGTAGCATGCAGTCACTAATTACATTCGAGACAGTTTGTAATAATTTGTTGGGTTATACTATACAAACCTTTCCTATACTAGCTTCTACTTCATGTACTTCATGTACTTCATGTCTTTTTTTGGTTTCCGTGTTTGTCCATTTGTCCTTATTTGTCCTTTGTTTGCCTGTGTCCATTTTCTATAGTGTCCAGGCTTCACTGTTATAGCTAGCAGCATAACATATGGCTTGTAATTTGAAACTTTTTTTTTGCACTTTGCACTTTGCTCTTTTTTACAGGAGTGTATTTTTTTTTGTGAAACACATTTTTGGTGAGTTTGTACCGGGCTTCACTGTTCAAGATTCTTGTTTTGAGATTATAAAGAAACTACTAGCAGTTTCAAAAGTTGCATCCACAAAAAAAAAATAATAATAATAAAAAAAAAATAACAAGTTAGTGCTAGAAGATTAAAAAAGCTGAGTTTACGATGAATAAATCACCGTTTTACACGAACGAGGTATAATTTTACACTATTACATATATATTACTGTCACACCCCCAAATACCTGATTTGCAGCGAAATGGAATACCAGGGGCGCGACTGCCATAGCATCACAGTTACAGTTATATTGAACGACCTAAAGTGTCGTTTTAAAAATACATCGTTTGATTTCATAAAACATTCAGAGTTTACAAAAGCTAGGTCCCAAAAGATGATTCAAGTTTGCGAAAATAAGTTTGTTACAAATCAAACGATAGTTTAAAGTGCATATAATACAAGTGAGACGCGTCGTCACCGCGACTCTATGAAATTTCCACATGCAGGCCAAGATGCGAA
>CP139506.1:370969750-371032412 GCA_021014915.2 Artemisia tridentata subsp. tridentata | reverse complement strand
AATATGTGATTAACAAGGGAGTAGTCGGGACAAAAACCTCTAGCATTTGATGGAATAGGTGTAAAGGCTCTAAAGAGACGGGTGAGAAGCATCCCGTATGGAAGAGCGGTGGTTCCTAACATTGGTATGTCCGCCATACTTTTGGCAACATAGTAGGCTAGGCTGAAAGGTTGATGAGTTGACAAGCTATAAAGCATGTAACAAAGGCAAGCATTGATGTGATCATGATTGCCTATGGTACACAAGACATTGGCTCTAAGAATTTCTTCTCACTTTTTGAATTGTTGCATAAGTTCATTTAGTTTCATGCCAAATGGGTCTCGGTTGACTTCATTACCTTGGCGGGTTGTTCTTGTGTTTGAAGTTCTAGGAAGGAAAAGATGGTCTCGGATTATTTCTTTTGGAACTAAAGGAGTGTCGTATGGAGGCATACGATCAACAATAGAATCAAGGGTTGATAAAGACCATTTATCCGAGTAAAGGCATGTACCTTCACATGGAATTCCAAAGACTTCCGCAAATTGATTTAGAGGTATGTTGAAGTCATTTTGATTGACTTTGAATTGGATTGATATGAGACCATAATCATTGATGGTGAGGACAACACTAGCATAAAACTCTAAGACAAATCTAGGACAAATTTGTTCGTTGATATCTAAGAGATCATCAAAGTGAATGGTTGCAAGTTCTTGACAAATATTGGTTCCTTCTAGAAAGGATGGGTCAATGGTTCTACGCTCGTGAACATAACGTTTCTCTAGAGCCTTAAAGATTTTCACTTGAGCCGGAGTAAGACCCTTAGTTTTGTGATGTTTGGGAAGGTAGTTTAGGGTGTCTTTATGGTCATAGAAGGTCGCGAGAGGCATGATTGATCCTAGATACAAAAATTACGTACTTTAGTTGAAACTAACGAGAATTTAGATATAAAGTTCTAGTGTGTGCCTATATGAGGACAATGTGGAGGTGTGGTTATCTCGACTCCTTTTAATGCATAAAAATAATTTTATTTAGCAAATTTTGTAACAAAACGAGAGATAACCCAAACGCTCCTAATTCAATGTAGCTTCGATTGAATGTACCCGAAAATACATATTAGTTATGTATTTCCTTTAGCATTCAAGAGACATTATGCAAATGATGTTTTAAACATAACGTTTTTATTTGTATGAACAATGAAAAATTATTTGTCCTAATTGTGAGAAGTTTTTCACTAAAATTTGACATGGGGTTTTTAGTAAATTATGATAATGTCTTACAAGATGCAATTCCTAACTAAGAGAAACATGATTAGTTATGTAATTTAACAAATGTACTTCATGTTTTATCAAAAAGATGCATAATCCCAAAGTTTAGGTTTTGTGCAAGAAATAGAATCCCTAGACTCAGATTAGGAGTGTAAATGTAGTTAGAAAACTTACAGTGTAGATTGGAGCACAAATTGGTTGAAGGAGATGCCTAAATTTTGAGAATGATGTGCTATGGGACGAGTTTGAGTTATTTGTGTGTTATGGGTATGAGAAAGGAGTGTTTGTTTAATATATTCAAAAACCAACCCAGGAACCCACGGATGGGGGGAACCAAATATTTCGTTCCGCCCTTGTTGTCGAAGGGTTCCTTGGGACCAGTTTTGGTCAGTTTTATCGTGTTTGGTTAAGCTAAGGTTTAAGCTAAGATTTTAACTACACCTTTGGTTCCATTAATCCTAATCCAAGTCTAAGAAGATTAAATGGTTCTCGCTTAAAGGGTTTTGTTAGGATATCGGCAATGTTGTCTTCTGAGGATACTTTCTCGATTGAGATGTTTCCTTTTTGAACATTGTCGCGAAGAAAGTGATGACGGATTTCAATGTGTTTGGTTCGAGCATGTTGAACTGGGTTTTTACTAAGATCGATAGCTCCTTTGTTGTCGCAAAGAATAGGGATGTCATTAAGTTGAATTCCGTAGTCGACGAGAGCTTGCTTCATTCAAAGAGCTTGTTGACATGCTTTTCTAGCTGACACGTATTCGGCTTCGGTTGTTGAGATGGCTAGAGCCATTTATTTCTTTGAAAACCATGAGGTAAGACAATGCCCAACAAAAGTACAAATACCACTTGTACTTTTTCTATCGACATAGTCACCGGCATGGTTCGAGTCGGCATACACTATGGTTTCAACACCCGTTCCTTTGGGATACCATAATCCTAAGTGTGTAGTACCTTTAATGTATCTAAATATTCATTTTACGGCTTCATTATGGGATGTTTTAGGATCTTCTTGAAAGCGAGCACATAGACAAACATTAAAAATAATGTCGGGTCTACTAGCCGTGAGATAGAGTAGACTACCAATCATTCCTCTATATTTAATGTTATCTACGGATTTACCTTCTTCATCCTTAGTGAGTTTAGTTTCCGAAGACATAGGTGTTTCATAAGTTTAGAGTCTTCAAGACTAAATTTCTTAAGCATATCTTTTATGTATTTAGACTGGTTAAAGAATATCCCATCTTCTAATTGTCTTATTTGAAGACCTATGAAAAAGTTTAGTTCTCCCATCATACTCATTTCGAACTCGTTATGCATGATTTTTGAGAAATCGTCACATAACTCTTGACAAGTTGATCCGAATATGATGTCATCCACATATATTTGAACAATGATAATATGTGATCCCTTTTTCTTAGTGAAGAGAGTGTTGTCTACTAGTCCCATGGTATACTTATGTTCAACTAAGAATGTTTTAAGTCGATCATACCATGCTTTTGGTGCTTGCTTAAGTCCGTATAAAGCCTTTTTAAGTTTGTAGACATTTGGTTTTTCAAAATCGGAAAAACCGGGAGGTTGTGCGACATACACTTTCTCATTTATGAAACTATTTAGAAATGCACTTTTGACATCCATTTGAAAAAGTTTAAAGTCATGTGCACATGCATATGCAAGTAATATTCTAATTGACTCGAGCCTAGAAACCGGAGCAAAAGTTTCATCGTAGTCAATGCCTTCTTGTTGATTATAGCTGTAAGATGTTCACTAACATATAACAAACTTGTGGTTTGAGATTTGGCCGAATAGTGAAGGAATTAGGTAGAGAAAGAAAGTAATGTTGGGAGCCTTTTAGTGAGAGAAGTAGAATGTGTAATATTGAAATGAAAGGTCCAACCCTTCCCTTGGGAGGGAAGGGCTATATATATAGTACATTAATAGTTGCCCTGTGTGGGCTGTGGAGTGAGCTGACAGTGGGTAAAGACCCGACCCACTCCACGAATACTTTAATACCTAAACTAATACTAATATTACTGATAATCCTACGAGCTAGTTAACACTAGCAAATACTCGGGGTGACCGAGTCTTCACATGAATAATTGTGTTCCTAACAATCTCCCCCTAAGGGAGGTCACCCCGGAAATAATGTTTTGAATTCTAGTGTTTTATCATATGACTATGACTTCCTAGCTCGTAGTTCTTGATTCTTCAAAATCATTAATCTTTGTGCGTTCAACAATGAACTTTTGATGACTGAACTTTTGTCTTGGATGATCTTTGAGATTTCTTTGAGAATATCATCCAACATATGTCTTCTAGTCATCATGCAGCATCTCCTCCATATGAAGTTGTGATGTTGAACCGACAAGCTCACACTTTTCTGGATCATGATCTTCAGCATCAGAGTTGCAGAAGCAGTGTTGCAGGTCTTTTAGATATCATGATTTCTTTGATTATGATGATGAAGTGTGAGCATGGGGTGACGAATCAGCATCTTCTTGACAATCAGCTGCAACCACCATGGATCCCTGCATACGACAGTTAGCAATACAAAGTTCGGCACTTATAGGTTTGGATTTCGAGATTGTTAACAGCATAGTGTGAAAACATTCTCTAATCCTTACCAAGGCCGTTCCTAAATTAGAAACCCCCAAGAGGATTTACAAGATCTACCGTAGTACATCAACGATTAGGTGAGTCGCTGGAGTTCACTCCACGCACTACAAGAAAAGTGGCTTTTTAGGACCCTTTGTCTGGGACGGTATGATAATGGAGTCCTAAAAAACTGTTTAATAGGACATATGAGCGTTTAGGGTCCTTTTTAAATATTTGCTACTTAGGCGGTGTCCTAAAAAGTTATATAATAGGATGGTTGATTATTTGGGGTCATATTATCATATAACTTAATAGGACACTTAAAATATGGATCCTAATAAATTACTTTATAAGACATTTAGTTGTTGGTGTCCCATTATGTGATAGTGTAATACGACACTTGATCACTAGATGTCCTATTATGACATAACCTAATAAGACCCTTGACACTTGGGTCTTATAACTTTAACCTTTATAGGACGTTTATTCATTATGGTTTTATTATAATACACCATAATAGGACACTTGAGTTTTGAGTCATAAGACATCAGTTAGTTAAAACGCTTATTCACAAAAAGTTTTATTATAACAAAATTTAATAGGACCTTTGACACGTGGGTATTATAACGTTAACCTTTATAGGACGCTTATGTACAATGGTTTTATTATCGTACACCATAATAGGACATTTCATTTTTGAGTCATATTACATCATTTTTTTAAAACGATTATTCGCAAAAGTTTTATTATAACAAAACTTAATAGGACCCTTAAGACGTGGGTATTATAATGTTAACCTTTATAGGACGCTTATGCATAATGGCTTTATTATCATACACCATAATAGGACATTTTATTTTTGAGTCATAAAATATCAGTATTTTAGAATGTTTATTCGCAAAAGTTTTATTATAACAAAACTTAATAGGACCCTTAAAGGACGCATATTCATTATGGTTTTATTACAATACACCATAATAGGACACTTGATACATAAGTCATAAAACATTAATTATTTAGAACGCTTATTCGCAAACATATTATTAAAACATAACTTAATATGACACTTGACACTTGGGTCCCATAGATTGATACACCATTATAGGACACTTGATATTTGAGTCATAAAACATCAGTTTTATGGAATGCTTATTCGCAAACGTATAACAAAAGTTAATAGAACCCTTGACAATAGGGTCTTATAACGTTAACCTTTATAGAACGCTTATTCATAATGGTTTTTTTATGATACACCATAATATGACACTTCTTTTTAGAGTCATAAAACATCCGCTTTTTATAATGCTTATTCATATTAAGTTTTATTAAAACATAACTTGATATGACACTTGACACTTGGGTCTCATAAATTCATCCACCATAATAGGACACTTGAAATTTGAGTCATAAAGTATCAGTTTTATAGAACGCTTACTTGCAAAAGTTTTATTTTAACAAAACTTAATAGGACCCTTGACACCTGTGTCTTTTAACATTAACCTTTATAGTACGTTTATTTGTTATGGTTTTATTATCATACGCTATAATAGAACACTTCTTATTTGAGTCATAAAACATCAGTTTTTTAGAACGCTTATTTACAAAAGTTTTATTTAAACATTACTTAATATGACAGTTGATACTTGGGTCTCAAAACTTGATACACCATAATAGGACACTTGATATTTGAGTCATAAAAGATCAGTTTTATGGAACGCTTATTCACAAAAGTTTTATTATAACAAAACTTAATAGGACACTAGCTATTTAAGTAATAAAACATCAGGTTTTTACAATGGTTATTCGCAAAAGTTTTATTATAACAAAATTTAATAGGACCCTTGTCACTTGGGTCTCATAGGTTGATACACCATAATAGGACACTTGAAATTTTAGTCATAAAACATCAATTTTATAGAACGCTTAATTGGAAAAGTTATATTTTAATAAAACTTAATAGAACCTTTGACACTTGGGTCTTATAACCTTAACCTTTATAAGACAATTGTGTCGTGCCACGTGTATGTTGGCCCGGTTACCAGCACCGTTGTTGTACGTAGTAGACAGTACAAAAAAACAGGCTTTCAAAGACTGAAAAATCAGTCTCCGATACACCATGATCAGTTACGAATGGTCTATCAATGACTGATTTTGCTAGTCACTAATCAGTGGTAACAGCTTAGTTACGGAAAGTGACGTTATCAACTGAAATTCAGTCCTTGTTGTATCGAACCAACGAGGACCAGAGATCAGTCTCCAAAATAAAAAAGTCGGTCCTTATTTCTATGGGTTGGTATCATGTTATTTCAGTCCCCGATGCATATTATCGGCGACTGAAAAGTCATTCGCTAATACTATGTTAGATCAGTTACTAACACATTGATTTAGGGACTAAAATTTAGTCTATAAACATTGTTTATAGTCCCTAATACGTTTCTTTGTTTTATAGATTACCGTACCAAATCAGTCTCTAATAACAGGATTTAAAAACTGATTGGTCTCCGATGAAAGGCTTTAAAGACTGATTGTTAGTCACAAAAAACAGATGAATTAGTCCTTAATTTGTTTTTCTAGTGACTGAAAATTAGTTTCAAAACATATGTTAATCGATACAAAATAACATTCAAATCAGTCTCCAATATGATGGCGCCATTCCATTATATTTCTATTATAAACTAAAAGTTACTGGCAAATACAATTTAATTCAGTCCCCCTTCACAATGCATACATGACCCCTTACAATAGTATATAAAACTCAAAACCATAAACAATAATAATAACAATATTTCTTTAAAGCATAATAATCACCAATCCAAATAACAAGAGTTTACAATTCAATATGTTTAAAAATAAAACCAAATTCAATAGAAATAAATTTGAACGTCCAATATATCACTATCGGTGAATGGATCATCGTTACCATCACAGTTACCATCACCTTCAGTAGTATTTGGTGAGTCTATTGTGCTCTCGAAGTCTGGAAATTTTTTTCTCAAGAATTTTGCCAATTTCTCATAATTACGTTTATACGGTTCAAGTTCACTAACCTTTGCTCTCAATTCATTAATCTCAGTCGAGTTTTGTTTAGGTGTTGAGTCAGCTTGTTGAGATGATTCACTGCTTCTTACATCTAATAATATTTTTTCCTCATCACTAGCCCGACACCCACCTCCCATGCTGACTGTATTATCTTCTTTCGGCCACAAACACTATTTATGGCTTGTCTCTGAATCGTAACCTTTCCATCATTACTTACATCAAGCTTCACTTTACCTGCCGGCATAGTAATAGTTATTTTTAGTCAGTTATCACTTATTTGGTTTCTTTAATAATTAAGAAAACAAGATTTAAGCAAACGTGAAACTAGCATAAATACAACATTATTTGAGGCATTATATTATCAGTTGAAAACTGTAGAACCAAGCATCTGGATATATTTGTGTTGTTTAGAGTTGTAATAACTAGCTGTTGGAGTGTTTCGAAAAATCTGGGTCGTCCTTTAGAAGTTCCCATACACCCCAACGATTGTACTAAACATGACGTGTAATTATGTAATAAGTATATTATTGGTTTCAGACGTAACAAAACTATGATGTCATATAAGAGCTCAAGATGAGAGTTCTTTGTATAAAAAATAATGTCTTACCAGCATTCGAATAAACGTTGTCTTCCCAGTTCCATTTTCATCAAGCATTACTATAATCTGTGAGTCTGTGAATTCACCCTCAACCGCCTTGAGTTTAAAACCACCCTGCATTTTAGACATAGTTGGGTACCTATACTATGCATATGTTTCAATTTCCTCAGCACTCTCCTGTGTTGTCTCAGCAACCTATTTACCCATAGAGCAAAGAAGTTTAGAAGGGTCCATGGTGGAATCACTGTTAAAGTGGTAAAAACGTGTGAAAATTTTACCCTAAATGTAAGTGACTCCTCCCGGAAACGAAGGTTTTCTGCCAACCATCTAAAAAGATATTAATTCCTTCTCTGACAGAGAAGGGTATAGTCACAACACCATATGCACCAGGCTTCCCATACAGGCAGCAAATGAAGTCTGATAGGTAATCAAGAACACTTAAATCGTGCTCAACAACAATCACATAGCTGAAATTGAAGAGTCATGGATTATTCTGTTAGTATTATAGATCTTAACATCACAATTCATAAACCAAGAAAACAAGTAGAGAATGGGAGCATAACCTGTTAGGTCTAAGCAGGGATCGGATAACTTGGGCAGCTTTAAGCCTTTGTTTCACATCAAGGTAACTTGAAGGTTCGTCAAACATATATATTTCTGACATTTGTATGGCAACGATAGCAATGCCAAACCTCTGAAGCTCTCCACCAGATAAGTCTCCATCATTACGATCTATAACCTGATTCAGCTCAAGATCAGCACAAAGCTCCGCCTTCACATCTCTCTCTTCCTTTTGTTCAAGTACTTGTCCAACATTCCCTTGAACTGCTTTTGGAATATGGTCAACATATTGTGGTTTTATGATAGCCTAGTCACGAGAAAAATACGTTCAGTTGATACAAAAATTATAAAAAATACAGAGTAATATATTTCTGATTGTTGTCATAAAGTAAAATGCACCTTTAGATTATCTTCCAGAATACGTGTGAAGTAGTTTTGCAACTCAGATCCTCGGAAGTAGGCCAGAATTTCTTGCCAATCTGGAGGGTTCTGAAGATGTGTAATTAAAGCATTAACATCAATAGAGGAATGTTTGTGGATATAAACTATAAGGGATTAACAGATTTACATTAAAGCGTCCCAAATTGGGTTTCAATTTTCCAGCCAAGACTTTTAGAGCTGTCGACTTCCCAATTCCATTTGTTTTGACTAAACCAAGAACTTGCCCAGGCCTCGGGACAAGCAACCTGCCATAAAAATTTCTCAATTTAGTGCTCAATGTGAGACAGTATAGGTGGCAAAATGGGAACAGGTTGGATAACGGGTCAAGAATAACAACTGTATGAAGTGAAAACAGGTTGGGTTGACCCGAAATAGATTTTGTGCAAAGTTTTATACTTTTGTGAAAAGTTAGGCTTCCAAAAATAACAGAAAATATTGAATAAAACCTGAACAAAAAGTTTCAAATACTTTTATGCATTCAATGGGCAATTTTATACCCGTTAAACTAATAGTTATACCAGTTTTGACCCAATTTGAGATAGATATAATTCGAACCAATCCATTCATATTTAAGTAGATTCAAGTTGCCACCTCTATCAAACAGCAACACTAGTGTAACAAATCCGACTTGTTTATCAACTAACCTGTGTAATTTAAAGGTGTTGACTCCATAACGGTGAGTTGTATCTTTTTCTAGATCTTTGGGTAAATTAATGATCTCAATTGCATCAACTGGGCATTTCTACATTAACAAATAGAATGGATATCATACTTGAGCTGCAATTACTGTTAATTTGGGAACAGAAATGTACACAGACACATTACAAATTGTAATTTGCCACCTAATGCTATTGGATATTTGGTTCCTAAGAGCTTCAGATGTTCAATAATTGAGTTCAGTATTCTGAGAATCTCAAGGGAACGATGAATAAAGAAAGGAACATATTAGCTCTAACTGCTCCTGGTGATATATCACATGCATTGGTGGAGAATTTTACTAAAGCCACATAATCTGATAAGTAAATCACCAAAAGACCAACCTTTATTACATTATTCATTAATTAAACAATGTTTAATAAAAACTTAGCTAGTTTGACTAATAAAACCCGATCATTTTCACAGTTAGATGTTCTTGTCTGAATTTCCGGAACTTGGGTCCCATGATTCATGAAATGAAATACAGCCTAATAATCATACAACTGAATCATACGCAGTCAACCAAAGTTTAGCTAGAACTTTATACCTTCAGTGGACTGAATGACTTCTAATTGAATCTCCATGGACGATCGACCAACCCATGTAACAGCTCCTAGTATCTTCAAATCATTATCGACCAAAATCGGTTTTTTGATAACCATTTTGTCCACAGAAGCAGTCACTAGCAACAACGAATCAGCCATACCAGCATGATTGAAGCAATGTTGGTTCATAATGTCGTCAAAAAGCATTCAGAATAAGATTTTACCAAATCAATCACATTAAGAGGTGTTTGAAAATGCTTATTAAAAGTGCTTATTGTAATTTAACATGAGCAGATTGTACTATGCAACTTCAAACAGCTCAAGGGGGTGTTTGGGATTATACACTGTAAAGTGCTCATCCGCTTTAAATATTAAGCATGCAGTACCTACTTATATTTATGTGCTTATTTACACAAAATTAAGCTGATAAGCAGTTATATTTTAAACACTTAAAAATAACTAAACAAGCATATAAAAATAGCAAAATAATAAGTTTCAAAACACAAAAAATAACATCGAATGATACCGGCTTCTATGGGGTTTTTGGATATTGTAATAATATTTAACCCTTTATTTTACAACTATAACATCCAATGATCAAATAATAAGTTTCAAAACCCCATACATCTTCGATGGTCAGTTTCTACACGAAAAAGTCACAGCACATTCATTATTATGAACTATTAAGGGTGCTACTACAGTGCTCGCAGAACATAAGCAATTAAACTACTCTTCTGCCATATCAATAATAATCTAGTTACTTCATTGATGCTCACTTGTATAAATAGACTTGGTGCAAATCACTCAAAGAAAGTAAAATTCACTATTTCAGAACTAAAAAAAAAATAAGGTAGAAATGTAATCTTACTTACAATGATATACATAGTAAGATAAAACATATTGACAATCGATCACAGCAACAGAACCATGACAATCAATCATATAGATTTGGGTTTACATGAACCCTAATTCTTAAAAATACCCAAACACGAACTTGACACATAAAGACCCAATACGATTTCAAAAACTAAGATCCAAACCTTAGATCCAAAATGGTGCGACTGAGATGATGGATGATGAAAGATGGCAGGAGGGTATGGCGGCGTGCGTCCGAGATGGGGCAGGATCAGATGGTGGGAAATAGCCGAGTCGATAGTTAGTTGGTATTGGTGTTGAATGGAAAATGGAAATGATAACTTGATAAGTGATAGGATAAGGAGAGATGGGCGGTAATTGGAGAATAAGTGGGAAAATTTGGGGTTTTGGTTGTGGGGAAAAATTGTAAGAGGGAAGAATGAGAGGCAGAAGGAAGAGCTAAATGTTTATAAAAAATATCTAAATTTTATTTTAGCCTCACATTTTTTATATAATTTTGTTTATAAGAACTAGTTAAAATTAATATTTATATACATATAGATTATGTCAAACAAATTTGTATCAAAGTGTATTCTTACATTTATAAAAAAGTGTTCGGAAAACTAGATTTATTTGGAATGACTTGTCTTTTAAACAATTATGATTGAATTATAAGATAATATTTGAATTCACTCGAAAAACTTATACATTCATAAATAAATACACTTAGTGTAGGTACATATAAACCTTAAAAATATCCATAATCATTATATTCGAGATCGACTCGTAAACTACTCGAATTCAGCTCGATTTAAACGAGTCAAGCTCGAGTATAAGCTACTCGACTATATTTTCGAGTCGATTCGGCTCAGTTGGTTTGTGTCAATTACCCTAGAGGATAATAGACTTGAATGTGGAGTTCTCAAGGCAGGATATGTTGCTTGGGATTGGCTTGGACTATTTCGAGAAAATGGTCTAGTATTTATAAGGAGACCATTAGGGTTGTGAGAACCCGTAAAGGCAATCTGATGGTCTACGTGGTGTGTAAAGTAGAGTGTGTTGATTGGCTATATGCCTATATGCAACTTTCTTGTTATTATCTTGAATGGACGTGGGTGTATAGTATAGTGGATTGACGATTGCTATAGACACCACGACTTATTATATATGGTAAGAACATAATAATCGTTTCTTTAAAAGGGATGTCGCACTCGATGAAGCAACTGATTGATGTCATTATCCCGATTACACGTCTTAAATTGTCAACACTCAAAATGAAAGCCATCGGTGAATACTAAAGATGTTATGAACGTCTGAAACTTGAATTCTGCTCGAGTTCCCACGTCACGGGGGTATAAACCGAGTGAACCCCTAAGTGTTACACATAAATAGCAATCCGTAAATAGGTTTATATACAAACTTACAATTACTAACAACGATACAAATATATGTAGGTCTTAAAAACAAGTGTAGTACATTACAATATATAGAACCGTATATTCTGTCGGTAATCAATTTTCGTCCGTTTTGTCAGTTTTTATCTGTTTTTTCCGTTTTTATACGTTTTCGTCCGTTTTTTACATTTTCGTCCGTTTTTATACATTTTCGTCCCTTTTTTACGTTTTTATACGTTTTTGTCCGTTTTTTACGTTTTCGTCCCTTTTTTTACGTTTTTATACGTTTTCATCCATTTTAGTCCGTTTTTATATGTTTTCATCCGTTTTTGTCCGTTTGTATACGATTTCATCCGTATTTTTATGTTTTCATCAGTTTTTTTCTGTTATATTTTAACGTTTTTATACGTTTTCATCCGTTTTAGTCCGTTTTTTTACGTTTACGTCCATTTTTATACGTTATCGTCCGTTTTTTATGTTTTCGTCCGTTTTGATACGTTTTCGTCTTATTTTAAACGTTTTAGTCCATTTTTATAAGTTTTCGTCCGTTTTTAAATGTTTTAATCCGTTTTAATCTATTTTTATACATTTTAGTCTTAGCTATGATGTCCATGTATTAGGGACTATGTTGTGATTCAAATGCAGTCACTAACAAATTTCCCTCCAAACTTTTTTTTATTGCGCAAACATATTTGTAACTGAATTTTAGTCTTAGGTATGATGTCCATGTAATAGGGACGCAGCTGTGACTGAAATTCAGTCACTAAAAAATTTCCCTCCAAACCTTTTTATTGTGTAGACATATTTGTAACTGAAACTTAGTCTTAGCTATGATCTCCATGTATTAGGGACCGAACTGTGACTATAATTCAGTCACTAACAAATTTTCCGCCAAATTTTTTTATTGCGCAAATATATTTGTAACTGAGATTTAGTCTTAGATATGATGTACATGTACTAGGGACTGAATTGTCACCCTTATTCAGTCACTAACAAATTTGCCTCCAAATTTTTTTCTCGTACAGGCATATTAGTAACTGAAATTTAGTCTCAGATATGGGGTCACTGAATCGAGGACTGATTTTTAGTCGCCGCAATCAGTCAATAAAAGGTCAGTCCTTAATAGTATCAGTAACTGATGTTTCAGTTACCGATGCTATGTATCAGCGACTGATATATCAGCCCCTAGAAATTCAGTCTCTGAAAGCTTGTTTTTTTGTAGTGAGTTCCAGCTTCTCTTGTTCTAGTTTGAAAGATGCAATTTCTAACTATGGGCCAAGTGTAAAGCAGTTTATTAACTCGCCTGTTTCGTTTAATGAATGAGCCGAGTTGTTTCGTTTGCTTGTCTAGTTGTTTCGTTTGATCTGTTTCGTTTGCTTGTCAAGTTGTTTCGTTTGAGTCTGTATGAAATGAGCCGAGATGTTAAACGAATGAGCCGAGATGATACGGTTGTACACGAGATGTTAAACGAATGAGCCGAGATGATATGCTTGTACACGAGATGTTTAACGAATGAGCCGAGATTATATGGTTTTACACGAGATGTTAAATGAATGAGTCGAGATGATATAGTTGTACATGAGATGTTAAACGAATGAGCCGGGATTATATGGTTTTACACGAGATGTTAAACGAATGAGCCGAGATGATACAAATGTACATGAGATGTTAAACGAATGAGCCGAGATGATATGGTTGTACACGAGATGTTTAACGAATGAGCCGAGATTATATGGTTTTACACGAGATGTTAAACGAATGAGCCGAGATGATATGGTTGTACACGAGATGTTAAACGAATGAGCTGAGATGATATGGTTGTACACGAGATGTTTAACGAATGAGCCGAGATTATATGGTTTTACACGAGATGTTAAGCGAATGAGCCGAAATGATATGGTTGTACATGAGATGTTAAACGAATGAGCCGAGATTATATGGTTTTACACGAGATGTTAAACGAATGAGCCGAGATGATATGGTTGTACACGAGATGTTAAACGAATGAGCCGAGATGTTAAACCAAACGGCCCTGTTTGGACAACAACATTTTATTAAACAAACAACAACAAGAGCAACAAAAACAACAACGACAACATTACATATGAAGATTGTCCATGTCACCTAACAGCTCACGGAGTATTGCAGCCAACTGACATGCGTGGTCAGGACTGTCGTAATTCGTTGCCGTTTCAAGTCTTGCCTCCAGCATCCTTACTCTTGTCTCTATCACCTGCTTTTGTGCCTCTAACATGTTTATCCTAAGATCTTTTTCATTACAGTTTGAGCACCCTGTTGGTGCAGATCCAGAACCGTGAGATGTTGAAGCAGAAGAGGTTTTGAAGATAAGATATTTTTCATTAAAGTTTGAGCACCCTGTATGTGATGTTATTTTTTTTATATTTCCTGCTCCACAATTACACATAAAAGGATTTTATCGCTGCATCTCAGGTTTTGAAGATAAGAGGTTTGGTGTTATCAGGGGGATGAAGGAGGTGATGTTGTTGCTGTTGTGAGAGAGAGGGAGAGAATATAAGGTGGTGATGGGGGATACGGTTTTTGGATTTTATGTAGATTTTGGATAAGATTTTTTGGATATGTGCGGTATGTGCTGTAACACCCGGTAAATTTCCTAAATTTATTTTACGAGTCGAAATATTTATTTCTGATTTCCCTTAAGCTCTCAAACTTTTTTGAAACTCTTTGAACTTGTTTAGGATTGAAATACAGTGGATATATTGTTGATACGTGAGCGTTATTCACTTATCGAGCCAGCACAACTTAAAACACGCGAAACGAATCGAATTTGACAAACAAATTAATTTTGATAAAGTTATGCATATTTATACTCGTTGTTATTGGAAAAATTATTTCGGACACAATGGCGCAAGTTTCATAATTTTTCGAGTCCGTTTGGTATGCCGAATGGGGCCCACATTGTTTTATTATAAAAGAATTACAAATTGGCACAACCGACCCCTGAACTTATTTACCCCGCCTTCACAAACTAAGGTTAAATTACAAGAATGGTCCCTGAGTATTCTAAATACCCGAATTAGGGTTTACTTTTATTATTATAACACAATAGCAGGATTCCACTGTTCCGGCGCCGCCACCCTTTTTCCGGCCAAAATTCCAGCGAACCCTTTTTTATGCCACCGCATAGATCGAGACCACAGAAGTCTGTTTGATCGTATTTTGAAGCCACCACAGCCGACAACCACCATCACCACCACTCTCCGCCACCCCTCTCCTTCTTTCTCCCTCGATTGGTAAGCCACACGCCACCATCTTTGTCATTTATTATTTTTTTTATATAAAACCCTAACCAGTAAAACATTTATATTAACATTAGTATTTACTACTAGCTCTCTAGCTGTATGTCTGTGTGTATCGTCATGATAAGTTCTGGTTATTTAAGTATCATGCAATCTTGTATATTCATTAACGTTAATGAATTTTGTTATTCTCGTTAGATGTGTTAGATTGCATGCTTATATATGTATCTTGCATCAGTAAGCAATGACACACACTCCAATAGGCTTAAGGTTTGGTGTGGTTGTGGATGGTGAAAGTGTTTACTTTCTGAGAACATGCCTCTTTTTTACATATAAATAAAACCTGTCAGTCAGATTGTCATGTTTTAGCTAATTACTAGGTCTAGTTGCTATTGATTACCAGGATATAGAACTGCTATTATTGACATATTCAGTTTTTATGCATACCTTTGCAATTTGAGACGTGTCAGTCGAGCTATCTGTACTCCGCAAGCACATTTTGAGATTTATTCCTTGCATGTAAACAACTGCTTATCTGTTTATTTAGATTAAATTAGTAGGTTCAATTGCTCTTGATTCTTGATTCTTGTACGTTTTGCTTATCTGTTTATTTTTGATAACTGATTTTGTTATGCATTTCTAGACTATAAGTAAATTCTTGCTAATTGGACATGAGATTATTAGGTTTTGCGAACAAGTGTTTATATAGTTAAATGGTATTTGTTGATAGTTGTTTTTGTATTATTTGAAACCAAAGGAAGACTTGTGTTGGATACTTATCTCGTTTTTATGTTTATTGGGCGACTCAGAATGTGGGGCAACTAAAGGTTCATTCACGGGGACTTGCATGGAAGAAACAAGGAGGCGGTAAGGCTGTGGAAGTTGACACGTCTGAAATCGCGCGTATAACATGGATGAAGGTGCCACGTAGTAATCAGCTCAGTGTACAGATAAAGGATGGTCTTAAGTATAAGTTTGTCGGTTTTCGTGATCAGGTATATCCTTGGTGCTTTAAGTAGGCATGCTTTATAATGCCTTCTGGGAACCTTAAATATAAATACGATACAATTTTTCAGCGTATAAGTAATTAAGTATAAGCTAAGAAAGACATCTACTTAACCTGACATTAGTGAAAACAAATTTGAATACCGACTTCTGCATTTCTAACTCAATGATGGCAATTAAACACGAGGATTGCTCTCAGTATTTTACTCAGAGACAGATCATTGATTTTTTTTTGGTTCATAGCGAATAACATGTTATGGTTTCATTATGAACTTTTTCCTCTTATTGTTTATCTATTCTGCTTGCAGGATGTGTCTAGCCTGACCAATTTTTTCCAACACTCTTGTGGCATAACACCTGAAGAGAAGCAACTGTCAGTTAGCGGAAAGAATTGGGGAGAACTCGATATAAATGGTTGGTAGTTTTACGGTTGGTTGTATGTGTTTTTTGTTATGTATTTTGAGTTTAGTGCTAAGACCGTAATCATTGGCCATTGCAAATGAACTTGATTGTCTGTCACTCTGTCAGTTTCTTTTTTGGATTTTTAACACCAACCAACACATTTTACGAGTGTAATCGGTGGTTGGCTGGTTGCAGAACACAGATCAAAATTTAATATTTAACTTTTCCGATTCTCTTTTGCTATTTTGCAATTTTACTTTGATGTCTTGGTTTGATCTCTTGCTAATTTTTTCTTGAAAGTTTGACATGGTTTTCTATTGGATATTGAGCAGGTAATATGCTTTCTTTTCTTGTTGGTTCGAAGCAAGCATTCGAAGTATCTTTAGCAGACGTGTCCCAGACACAGCTTCAAGGAAAAAATGATGTTATCTTGGAGTTCCATGTGGATGACACAACTGGTGCAAATGAGGTCGGTTATATATTTTGTTTTTATTGTACTGCAGTATGCGATTAAGCAATGTCTGTGTTTACATTGCTTATCTTTGAAGTATTGTATTTTCTTAAGCGTAAGGTGCCTGTTGAGTTAATATTTTAGGCTTGTTATTGTTAATGACTTAATGCAGAAAGACTCATTGATTTAAATGAGTTTTCACATTCCAACTTCTAACACTCAGTTTGTTGGGGATGAAAATCGTCCTCCTGCACAAGTAAGCTGCCTTAAAATACTCACTGCTATATCTCCAGTTAGGGGTCACATTTTCTGATATTCTAATTACATCTTACCAGGTTTTCTGCGAAAAAATAATGTCGATGGCTGATGTTGGTAGTGGAGGTGAGGAAGCTGTTGTCACTTTTGACACCATCACAATTCTTACTCCAAGGTATGGCTTCTGCTTGTTTGTGTTCGCAGCTGTTTTCTTTGTGATTGTTAAGGAATATTAATGTTTTATGACAAATCATGTACTTATTGTAGGGGACGATACAATGTTGAGCTTCATCTGTCATTTTTGCGACTTCAAGGGCAAGCCACTGATTTTAAAATACAATACAGCAGTATCGTTCGTTTTTTTGTCTTACCAAAGGTATTTTCTTTCTTCCATTGCACAAAACAACAAATATTTACACGTCACAACTTCACTTGATTCTTTCAGTTTCTTGATTATGTTTGTCATTGGTCATTGGATCTTTCACTACTTGCATATGGGAGTTAAACATACTGAAAATGGATCTGATATCATCTTTGCTTATGCAGTCCAACCAACCTCATACCTTTGTTGTTGTTACCCTGGACCCTCCTATCCGCAAAGGTCAAACGATGTACCCACATATTGTGATGCAGGTACTATTCCTACCATGCTTTTTAGATTTGTTCTCTCGCATGCTTAGCCCGGCATTAAACTTCTATCTGGTGCTGAATCGTTTCATGTTGGTGCAGTTTGAAACTGATTATGTGGTGGAGAGCACTTTGGTGATGAACGCGGACTTGTATGCTACCAAGTACAAAGACAAGTTAGAGCCTACATATAAGGTAATGATTCTAACATGTCTCATGCTATAGCCACAGTTCTATGATCAACTTTCTTTCTAAATGATGGTTACCAGGTATACAGTTATAGTCATTGGCTCTCACTTATAAATCTGATATAAATTTCTTTTTTACAATAGGGTCTTATTCATGAAGTCTTCACAATGATCTTGCATGGCTTATCTGGTACAAAGACCACTAGGCCTGGGAATGCAGCTGGTGAAGAAAATGATGAGGAGGTTAGATTTTCAATATTTTCTAATGTGTAGTGGTGGCAAAGCTGGCGGTTTGGATAAGGTGTTAACACAGAGTATAGATCAAGCTGTATTTGGTTGACCCGCCAACACCTTATGCCCAACTTCTTTTGAATTATATAATTACTTTGGTCTAAAATATGATGGTAAAAATTGTTTATCGAAGTAGTAAAATTTACTTATTAATTGCAACAATCTGGGAGGTAAGCATTTGACTACACTTTAAGAGACTTACAGGCTGTTTGACTTATTTGACCCATTTTCTTCATAACCAGAGTTTAATATCTGCTTGGCCCATGTAAATACTTGATATAATTACCCAGGATAACCCACTGGTTGTTAATGCCACCTCTAACACTGGATGTTTCTCTAGTTGTTTGCTCTTGTTCATCCTTTTTCTGTCCCCCGATCTCCATTTGTAAATGTTGCTGACAGGACGAGGATTTTGTCGCTGACAAGGAAGATGATGGTTCACCCACTGATGATGGAACATAATGCTTATACATGGATGTTTATTTGTAGGTGGTCCGTGAGGATTGAGAAAGGATGCATGATGACCCCGGACTAAGCTTCTTGTTGCTTTAATTTCTTGTTTAATGTTACAAGACTTTATGTTGGATAATGTCTATACCTTATTTATGTTTAGTGCTTTTGTTATGACAATTGCTTATTTGAAATACAATTTCATTTTATTCATTTAATAATTAGTTGATGTTTTATTCATATCGTAAAATAGAGTGTGCATGCTGAAAATAGCGTCCTATCATATGACTTGTTAGGACTTTGAAATTGTCCTATTAAACTTATTAAGCGTCCTAACAATAAACTTTTAAGAACGCTTAACATTGTAAAAGTGTCCTAATATGTTGTTATTAGGACGTTATTTAGGTTGTTAATAGACATTTTATACGACCAAAAAATTGGTTTCATAATCTTCTTTGAGATATTAGAACCCTTTTCTTGGTGCTAAAGTAGCTATAATGTTACATGATAAGCGTCCTAACAATTATCTTTTAAGTACGCTTGTATGTGTATCAAAAGATTAAAATTAGGTAACCACATGTTAGAACATTGTAAAAGTGTCCTAATATGTTGTTATTAGGACGTTATTTGGTTGTTCATGGACATATTATGCGACCATAAATTTGGTTTCATAATCGTATTTGGGATATTAGGACCCTTTTCTTGGTGTTAAAGTAACTATAATGTTATATGATAACCGTCCTAAGAATCAACATTTAAGGACGCTTGTATGTGTATCAAAAGATTAAAAGTAGGTTACCACATGTTAGAAAACTGTAAAAGTGTCCTAATATTGTTTTAGTAGGACGTTATTTGACCTATTATGCGACCATAAAATTGGTATCATAATCTTATTTGAGTTATTAGGACCCTTTTCTTGGTTGCTAAAATAGCTATGATGTTGCATCATATGCGTCCTAACAAACTTTTAAGGACCTTTTTAAGTGTGTCAAAAGATTAAAAGTAGGTAAGCACATGTCAAAACATTGTAAAAGTGTCCTAATATGGTTTTATTAGGACGCTATTTGGGTTATTCATAGTCATATAATACGACCATAAAATTGGTTTCATAAGGTATTTGAGATATTAGGACGCTTTGGACCTATTACGACCGCCTTACATGAAACGCTTTCATCCTTGGTCCTATTAAATGAAAGGTCCTAAAAAGTACCATTTTATGACGCTTATAGGGGTCCTAAAAAGCCACTTTTCTTGTAGTGACGACTGTAGACCGTTTGGAACTGCTGGGACCACTAAGCGTAATCCACAAGGAATTAGCGAAGTGACCTGCTTTCAGGGCTGTTTGATGTTGACCCTGGCAGGAATTTCCATTCAATCACTAAGAATCACATTTGTAAATTCCCTCATAAATGTTCTGGCAGATTGCTAAGATCTGCGTAGGACTCATAAGTTAACAACTGGTGTCCTTTATGTTGAACAACCAGTGTAGAAGTAACATGTGTTCCTACGAGATCTTATGATGCATCTCGTGGCTCTAGACTCGATAAGTGCATTTTTGGTAGTCGGAGACTGGAGCGGTGTCTCCTGTTTCAATATCAACATAACTCGTAATGAGCGGTTGATAGATTATGCAGGGTTCCCTGTGAGAATGAAACAAGTCCTTTTAAGAGAACTTGAGTGTCTTAGAAGGTTTAGTGCAGTGCGTCACTGGGTCTATGACGTCTTGTCTTCAATATCGGTGTCACCTTAGTAACAACCAGTAGCATATGAATTGAACCCGGTTTCTGCCATAAGGTTGAATAATTTGGAGTGCTATTTCTTTTCACCCTTTCACATTACTTTTCTTTTTAATTCTTCAACCCCTTCTTTCTCCTTTCTCATATTACTCCTTTTTCATAATCATACCTAAGGACTTTCTAATACTAACTATTTGGTATTTTCCTTGGGTAGATCCCTCCGGCTCTAGCGGATTATAGGACGGTTTTCCTAACCTTAGCCACCTTATAACTTCATGACTATCCTATGTTGCCATTTACCAAATCCTTGAAAAATCTCTCAAAGTGTTCATGATTATGAAACACAATTTTGCTAACACTTTGAGAGTTTTATATTTTTCAAATGCTCCCCCTTAACATGTGAACATATGTTTTAAAATAAAATTTGCACATGTTGGGTAGAGATTGCACTTTTTGAATTGATCCACTTTCAGTGAACATGACTGATTCGAGACACGCTTACATCACTAGTTAGACTAGCTTGAAATTATTACCCGGCCTGGTCAAATTCACAGAAAGTTTCTCGAAACGGTACACTTTACTCAGACATATCCTCTTCAAGACATGCTTACATCACTGGTTAGACCAGCTTGAAATTATTACTCGGCCAGGATATGTCCTTTCGATTAATGACAGTTTTGTGTTTCGTCAATTCATTGGTAAGGTCTGAGTCACATGAGATGTCGCATCCTTTTTGCTGTAGTGCCATTTGCTCCCCCTCAATATGTGTATCGATATACGAAAGAGTTTAGCACATATGGGAGCGCTTACATTTAAGACCAAATAATCACATTTTCATCAGAATTTCATATTTAAATCACATTCTCTCCCCCGATCAAAAATTTTAAACCATTTGAGATTTGTGATCCCAATTGATTTAAATATGTTTAGAAAATTTGGGAGAAAATGTGGTCAGGTTTTAATGTATTCTGATTATGGAGCATACAATGCTCCCCCTTAAACCACGAGAGAAATTTAAACAAAGAGTGTCACTGCTGATGTTGCACAATGCTTAAAACGGTGTCAGAAATTTGAACAAATACTCTCCCCCTCAATTAATGACCCGTTTTCTACTTAAAGAGCTGTAGTCATTCAATTGAGTGTGAAGTATTTGTGAAAATTGAAGTCCAGTTACCACCTTGTGAAACACCAAAACTCTCCTGAAGAATCATAGAACAGAAGCAGTTTGTGGTGTAAAGAAGATTTCTCTTCTTATCCAAGAAGTGATGCACTGAATCGTACATCAAGTCTGAGAAACATGGATATAAAGTAATCCATGCCCGGGTGAACATTACCCAGTTGGAGGAACAGCTGTCTTTTTGGCGACATGCTTTCCCCATAATAAAACGCGGGTTGCTATCTAAAGTAATAGCAAGCCATTAGACATGTTTTAACCGGTAAATATAACTTCTGCTCGAGCTTCATTTAAAGTCCCGTGTCATTATTGAATGACATTTCTAAGATCGTAAATGTTATCGATAAACAGAAGACATGCCTAGAGAAACTATTTTTGGTTTTTTTTTGTGTGTTTTCTGATTTTTATGGTTTTTATATGTTTTATATTTTTCTATTTTCTTTTTGGTTTAAGATATACACAAATATATACAAGGATATGTGAAGCAAATCCTTTACTCCTCGTTTTCTTCTTGAAGACCCTTAAGTGTTTATGGAGTTGAACTCTTCATACCAAGTCGCGGGAGAATAAATTGAAACCTTTCTCTCGGAAGTGCCTTAATGAAGATGTCAGCCAACTGAAACTCGGTCCTCACGAAGTAAAGTTCAACCACCCCTTTTTCAACCTGTTCCCTTATGAAGTGATGCCTGATGTCGATGTGCTTTGATCTGAAATGTTGGACATTGTTGCAGCAAAGAGCTATAGCACTTTTGTTATCACAATACAGAGGTATTTTGTTGTATGCAAAACCATAGTCCAATAGTTGTGATCTCATCCAAAGGATTTGAGCACAGCACGCAGACATGGCTATGTATTCAGCCTCTGTTGAAGAAACAGATGTACTCATTTGCTTTTTCGACGACCAACTAACCAACTTATCTCCCAGAAATTGAGCACCACCTGATGTACTTCGACGAGTATCTTGACACCCCGCATGATCTGCATCTGCATAGGCCGTAAGGGCCATGGCAGTGTCCTTAGGATACCAGAGACCCATGTGGATAGTTCCTTGAAGGTATCGAAAGACCCGCTTTACTGCTTCCAGATGCTTCTTGGTAGGCTTGGTCTGGTATCGGGCACACATGCATACAACAAACAATAGATCTGGTCCACTAGCAGTGATATACATCAGGGATCCGATCATGCTTCGAAACTTTGTTTGATCAACCGGGATCCCAGAGAGGTCTTCATCCAACTTTGATCTCTTAATCATAGGGGTGTCAACAGCATCACTTGAATCAAATCCAAATTTCTTCAATATTTCATTAGCATATTTGGATTGATTAATAAAGATGCCTCCAGGACTTTGGGAGATTTGTAAACCCAAGAAGAACGACATTTGTCCCATCATAGACATTTGGAACTTAGAGCTCATCTCACTAGAAAACCTGTCACATTCCCTAGGATCGGACGAGGCGAATATGATGTCATCTACGTAGATCTGAACAAGAAGTAGATGATTACCCGATTTCCTAGTGAATAGTGTAGGATCAACAACACCTTTGGAAAAGCCATTAGCCAGAAGAAACTTCGATAAGGTATCATACCACACCCTAGGTGCTTGCTTTAGCCCATATAGAGCTTTCTTCATATGGTAGACATGAGTAGGACGATCAGGATCCAAAAATCCTTCTGGTTGACTGACATAAACTTCCTCCTTTAGATCACCATTCAGAAATGCTGTCTTTACATCCATTTGGTAGACAACCATATTCTGACTGGCAGCGTTAGCTAGAAAGATTCTGATGGCCTCAATTCTAGGAACTGGAGCGAATGATTCTTCAAAGTCTATGCCCTCTTCTTGACGATATACTTTTGCAACAAGTCGAGCCTTATTCTTCAGAACGTCACCATGCTCATCAAGTTTCACTTTAAAGATCCACTTGAGAGCGATAATCATTGCACAATCTGGAGCGGGCACTAATTCCATACTTCAAGTCGGTCAAACTCATGAATTTCTTCTTGCATAGCCTGAAACCAGCTATCTTTAGACATAGCATCTTTGAAATCTTTGGGTTCGATTTTTGAGAGTACAGAATTGAAGAAGCACCACAGTGCATCGGTGGCAAGTTGCTTTCTTGCGGATACCGGACGAGAAGGATTTCCTATGATGTTGTCAATAGGATGATCGGTGGTCCATTTTCTGAGATGATCATGTGGTTGAGGGTATTGAACTGATGTAGCCGAGTTAAGATCCCCTGAAGAAGACATATCTGTAGAAGATTCAGGAGCAAAGATATTCTCGAATGGAACATCATCAACGGGAGAAAACAGATTCACTTCAAAAGAATTATCAATTGCAGCACCTTGTTGTACCGTAGAGGACTGAACATTCGATGATGATGGTGAAAGACTGACAGATGGTGCTTCTTGACTGACAGAGATAGACACTGATTGGCCATCTGAGTTGTTTTGAACTTGAGCATCAGCAGCTGGAGGTGCAGGTGGGGCTTCAGTTGTAGCACCACCAGTTGGTGGCTCAAAATATTCATCATACATCGAATCAAACAACTTCTTCAACTCCTCACTGGTAGGTGGTACATAAGGAACTACAGGCGTGGAATTCTGTACAAGACTTGAACTGATAGGTCCAGGTGTCAAAAGATTAGGAGCGGGTCCAGAACTAGCTTGTCCAGAAGCCGGTCGCTCAGTCAGCTCATCGAACGTAACGTGAATAGTTTCCACGATTTTTCGGGTTCTTTTGTTATAGATTCTGTATCCCTTGCGATCTGGTGCATACCCAATAAAGAAACCTATGTCTGCTTTAGCTTTCAACTTTCCCAGATCTTGACTATCATTTGTCGGATAGCACAATGCACCGAACACACGAAGAAAAGAGAGGTCTGGCTTCTTGCCATGAATCAGCTCATAAGGTGATTTGTTGTGAATAATATGAATCAGGGATCGGTTTTGAGTGTAACTGATGAACTCAAATAAGTACATTTTATTATCATCATTTATCCTATTTATTTGACTTGTTTTATTATATTATCTATGAGAATCGATACATTAATGTTTACTTTAGTAATTCTCAGGTCAA
The DNA here is from genome assembly GCA_021014915.2 of Artemisia tridentata subsp. tridentata. Classification (NCBI taxonomy): domain Eukaryota; kingdom Viridiplantae; phylum Streptophyta; class Magnoliopsida; order Asterales; family Asteraceae; genus Artemisia; species Artemisia tridentata. Next base: position 371,007,509 of record CP139506.1, on the reverse strand, counting down.
AACAAGCATTATGTGAAACTTGGCGATTTTGGACTAATTATGGAGCAAAACAAGCAAGATGTCAAAAGCCTACTGAAATCCAGAAGATCAAGCTCGTTCTACTCCAGATACGCCGCATTATGCTTCTAACATACGGCGTATCACTATCAAGATTTCACAAGCTACAATCCAAGTACATGCGCCGCATACAAAGACCAAGATACGCCGCATCTGAAGACGGTGTACGAATATTCCAGAATATATTAATCTTGGACCCCACGCGAAGTTAAGTCAATGCGCCGCATCTATCACTCAATGCACCGCATCGACCCCTCAGACAGAAACTATAAATACCCCAAGGTCAGACGAATTTGAGAGATATATAGAGCTTAGTCTTGGACATACGAAGAAGACCATATAACCCTAGAACCGAATTCAGACGACCGAGCAGCACAAGACACACCTAAACAAAGATACAAGAGCTGTAAGAAGGTCCTGCATGTATTCAATTCATTAAGTAGTTTTGTTTTATTGTTTTAGTACACTTTAATTCATCAGGATTGATGGGCTTGTGTCATGTGACTACGGAAAATCATGCACTCCCCTTAATATTGCTTTCCTATTAATTAAAGTTTATATGTTGATGTCTTTGGTGACTTTTATTTGTGCATTGATAACCTCTGTGTCTAGCTGAGTCTTGCTTGGGTCGCCATGCCCCTTCCTCGCCTATCTGTTTTAGCGTCTCTTAAATAAATAGGATAGACATAAGTAATCATTAAGGGTTTACTCGCCGATAAGATTAGAGCCAACGAGAAAGGTTTAATTATATACACTTCATATAAAACTAGCAATAAAACAAGTGACAAGCTACTTAATTATCAGGACAGGTCTTCTTATTGTCTCAAGTATCTATCTGTGTACGTGTGTGCTAATCGCTGATTCGTGCTCATTAGTTTAGTTTTCTATTTAATCATAACCAAACCGTGTCAGTCTCTCAGGCTGAACCCCCTTGCGTTAGATTAGGTTGTATAGCTAACTTAGGATATTAAAATACTGATTAGAATAACTAGATAATACGTTCCACTCTTAGTGATCGACACTCTACTTACCATTATATTCTTACTGACCGGGTACACTGCTCGTTAAGTGTGTGTGTTATTGATAAGTCGGCTAAATATAAATTTAAAACTTGAGTAGGCATTAATACTGCTAAACCGCAACGACACATCACGCGCATCAAGTTTTTGGCGCCGCTGCCGGGGAGTGAATTGTTATTATCTGTTAATTTGATTAGTATTTTAATTAGGTTTTTCTTTTTAATTTTTAGATTCTAACCGCTAACTCTGTTATATATTAGATAGATTGAATTCATTGTATTATTTGCATATTTTCTGTTTTTGTTTGTTTTCTGAAATTTTTGTTTGTTTTTATTTTTTTTTGTTTTTCTTTTATGTATTTTTCTGCATTCTGCTATCGTTGTATTGTGCTGATACAAACGATACGGCACATCTGTTTTCACAGATACGGCGTATTGCGTTTAATTTTTATAAAATACAACGCGTTTAATAAATTCGAGTACGACGCATCTTTCCCCAAGATACGGCGTATTCTGTTTTTAATAAGAAATTTTTCTAAACCCTAACGCCATACGACACATCTGTTTTAACAGATACGGCGTACTTTCTATTTAAATTAAAAACAGTTTTTCGAATTATTAAACAGAAGCGACGCATCGATTTTTATCGATACGGCGCATCTGCTAAATCAAAAATCTTGTATTTTGAAACGTAACGAAAATAAGGCGCATTAGCTTTTGTTAATACGACGCATTTAATTTTAATAAATATAATCGATTTTTGATAATTTAAACTTGATACGGCGCATTCTTGTTCATAAGCGGCGTATCTGTTTTCTGAATAAAAGTCTGATTAAATTTTTATGTAATAGATACGGCGTATCCAACTTTTTGGATACGGCGCATCGTTTGCAGAGATCAGCAACTTTTATTTTTCGTATTCCGTTTTCGTTGTTAATTTTCTGATATCATACTTCCTTGAACATACCCTACTGATGTTTTTGTGATGGTTTCAGGAAGTGCATGACCAGGAGTTCAACTAAGAACTTGATTAAACCTTTCGAAGATCCTGAACGAGCCTTACATTCGCTTAAAAGGCTTTTCAACACAAAAAGCTTTGAAATTTCAAGTTCGTTCGAGCTTGATTACTTTTCTGAAGAGAAGGAGACAGAAGAAACAGAAACAATGACGGAAAACACTACTATGGAGGAATATATGAACAAAACCTGTGCTGATTACAGTTCAGGAGTTGCTAGACCTAAGTTTGATGAAAAGTCAAAGTTTGAGTTGAAGGGTCAGTTTCTCAAGGAGCTAAGAGAAAATGCTTTCAGTGGAACAGAACATGAAGATGCTAATGAACATGTTGAAAAAGTCCTCGAGATTGCAGATTTGTTTACTACAGAAGGAGTCTCTGACGATCAACTTATGCTAAGAATCTTTCCAATTTCGCTTAAAGGAGCTGCTAATAAGTGACTAAGGAATGAACCTGCTAGTTCAATCACAACATGGGAAGATTTGAAGAGCAAATTCCTGAAAAGATATTGTCCACCTGCTAAAACTGCTAAAAAGATGGAGGCTATCAACAGTTTCAAGCAAGAGCCTGATGAAACTCTTTATCAAGCTTGGGAACGATTTAAAGACTTATTGATGAAATGCCCTCAACATTATCTAAGTCCAATGCAGGAGATAATATTGTTCTATCAAGGATTGGACGTGCCTACTAGACAAATCTTGGATGCTAAGGGAGCTGTGTGATGAAGCGAAAAGTGTACCGCTTTTAAGGGGTCATTTAAGCCCTAAATCGTATTTATTTGATCAAATATTGCCCTAAATCGTTCCTTTTGTCATTTTAGGTACTTTGGAGAAGAAATCTGGAAAAGGAAGCATTTTGGACGTTTTTGGAGCATAAAAGTGAAGAAAACAACAAAGTCTCAAAATCGGCTGAAAAGTACCTTTGACGGCGTCAGGGATTGCCCTGGACGGCGTCATGGCTTGGCAAGAAAAAGGTGGATATGAAAATTTCTCATGATAAGCCAGAGAATTTTGCATGAAAAATCTGACGGCGTCACCCTTTGAAGTGATCAAGGTCGTCACGGCTTAATTTAAAGAGGGACGGCGTCAAGCTTATTTCTGACGGCGTCAAGCCTTGATAAGCCAGAACGGATTTTGGAGGTCTAAAGAGGGACGGCGTCAGGAAGGCCATCCGGGAACCCTAAAAGCGGCGAGGTGACGGCGTCAGAATCCATAACGTGACGCCGTCAGACCTTAATCTCTATATATAGTTTTGCAATTTTTTGTCATTAGTGTGGAACTTTGTGTGTGAAAAACCCTAAGACGATTTTAGTAGCTTTTTCAAGGCTTTTTGCCTTGAGATCTTCCATGTTACATTGAAGATAAGTTATCAATTAATCATTCAATATGTCTATGTGTTGTTTGATTCTATCTTGTTCTTGTCTTTTGTTTAACATGCTAGGCTAGGTTTTCTTTGTGTTTGCTTAGATCTAATGAAACCTAGCTATTGATTATTGGTTATTAGTGTGTTATTAGTTGTATTGGATGATTGTTCATCTATGTTAGGCTTAAGAAAACTGGCTAACTTTCTATTCGGTAACTTGCTTGAACGTCTTAAGAAACATGAACCAATGCGTACTAAAGGTTTTTATGGTTGTATTTAATGCACAAGCGAATTCTAGTGATCCCATGTTAGGAGCTTCCTAGCCGGCTCGACATAGGAGTGAAGTAGGAGCTTGTAGAGTTGGGGAAGTACGTACGCCACCCCACGATTGGTATTAAGGAATACACCCGTCATCCACGCAACTAATACACACTAATCAATCGGTAAAAGATAGTTAGGGAGTAAGGAAATCTAAGTAAACACATTTCTCTCCACATAAGTTTTACCACATTTTCATTTTCGTTATTTTATTTTACTTGCATTTGTAGTTATTTGGGTTAGTTGACTAGCAACTAATTCCGCCCACTCTTTCAAACCCGAGATTTTACTTGCTTTCATAAAATTATAAAAACATAAAAAGAATCTTCTCTCACCCTTAGACCTATTAGAGTAGTTTTTCATACCTAACGAACACTATTCCCTGTGGAGAATGATCAATCCCCCGTACTTACCACCACACTATACTACATCGGTCAGGTACACTGCCTGGTGGGGTTGTAAGCCTCTTGAGATCCCTCGAGAGGTAAAACCTGTTGTAAGGTTGCAAAACCACGCATCAGGAGCTGTGCCTCAAATGAGTGCAGCCGATGCTAGAAAAGTTATCCAAGAAGCTGCTGATGACTCTCAAAAATGGCACGACGGAACCTCTACTAGATCTAAGAGCAGCACTAATTTTGACGGGTTTGCTGCCATTCAAGCTCAATTGGATAAAATTAGTAGAGAGATGAAGAAGCGTGATGAGAAAGTTTATGCTGCCCAGGTTGGATGTGAAAAATGCGAAGGACCTCACTACACTAAAGATTGCCCTAATAAGAATGAAAGTGAGACTTTTGAAGAAGCATACTACACACAATTTGGACAACCATTCCGACCTTCAGGAAGATTTAGGGAAGCTGCTCCGGGATACTATCAAAAGAACAACTATAATCCCACTTATCAAGAAAGGAGGCAGACTTTGGATGACACTTTAAAGCAAATTATGGCCGATGCTGCTAAAAGACATGAAGAGAACACCGCTATGATCAAAGAAATCCGAGCTTCAACGGATACTATAACAAGAAATCAAGGAGCTTCGATCAAAGCATTGGAACAACAAATCGGACAAATGAGCAAAGTTCTTCAAGAAAGGGGATACAGAAGTTTACCTAGCTCAACTGAAACTAACCCAAGAGATCATGTCAAGGCCATATGCACTACTGAAGAAGTCACGCCTAACATACCTTTTCCTAGAAGATTGATGAATGGTAATGATGCTGCAAAGCCCAAATTTTTCTTTAATTCTTCAATCAGTTTAAAGAGGTTACTCAAAGAGAAGGCAAAGATTGAAGAGGAGATCAAGGCTACAATGAAAGAAGAGAGCTCTGCAACCGACTTACGTGCCTTGCCTCATAAAGAAAAGGACCCAGGAAGTTTTACTTTACCTTGTTCAATTAATGACATATCTTTCAATAATGTATTAGCTGACTTAGGAGCTAGCGTTAGTGTTATGCCCCTTAAGACATTCACTACCCTAGGACTAGGAAAATTAGCACCAACTAAGCTGCTTATTGAATTGGCTGATAAAACGGTTTAAAACGACCTGAAGGGGTTGTTGAAAATGTGCTAGTTAAGATTGAGAAGTTTGTTTTCCCCGTAGACTTTGTTATATTAGATATGCCCGAGGATGTTAAGATTCCTTTAATCCTTGGAAGACCTTTCTTGTCTACCGCCCATGCTAAGATTAATGTGTTTAAAAGAAAAATCTCATTAAAGGTAGGGAATAATAAACTAGTCTATAAGTGCCAAAATCCTGCTAAGAGCATAACTAGAGGCGTCTATGTGCTAGGATCAAGAGAACGTATGGACCTCGATCTAGAAGCTAGCTTTATGGGAGAAACCTTGGTAAATAATGAATCACTTGAGACCTATAGTGGAGACTACATTGAATTAAATGATCTTAATTTACCAATAGGAATCAATGATCAATTTATGGAGGATTTTGAACCCGAAATTGAAGAAGGAGAAATTATGGATGTACCTAGAATCAATATGATCAACACTAAGAATTATGATGAATTTGAAGGATATCCTAGTTTCTGTGATTATGGTAGAAAGATCCATGTAGATTGTGCTTATAATTTACAATTTCCTTGCATGATAGGATTTAAACAGGTTAGTGCCAACTTTTTCCCTATTTTACCAATTAATGTAATGTCAAAAGATTTATATAATTCTATAATGAAAAACAAAATTGAGTATAGTGGGAAAAACGTAGTTGGAATATTCATGAATGTACCTATTTTTGTTGGGAATTTAACTATTGTTACAAATTTCACCGTGGTGGAAAACATGGATGCTTATCGTGATGTTGAGATGGGTGACGTGATCGTTGGGAAACCATTTTGTAAGGAGGTCGAAATTAACGCTAAAAGATTTGAAGGAAAGATCACCTTTCAAAGTGGGAACAACGTTATCACTTACATGATGCCTCGTGCTCACCCAAGGTTTAAACATGCCCCTAACAAATTTTGTTACAAATTTACACCATTTCTTTTTGTAGATGAAAATGACACTGAGAAAGGGATCGAGTATCCGTATCAAAAGATGAAAGGATTCTACAAAGGTGTACTTAAATTGGGGCCGGAATATGTTCGTGACGAAGTAATTCGCAACTACATCGTGCACGGACATGTGGGGATCAATAGAACAAAATAAGGAGCTGAACGTGAGTCTAACTTGAAGACTCTGGAATAAAGACAAGTGCTGACCGGGAGACAACCCGGAAGAAATTTTTTTTCTGTTCTGTGTCGAGTCTGTCAGACCTGCAGAAGATGCGGCGCATCTCCATCATAAGATGCGACGCATCACCTGCACTTGTCATATCTTATTTCATTTTCTGCATTTTTATTTTTGACTTTAAGACTTTCTGTCAATTTCTTTAATGCGGCATCCCTGGTTAAGGATGCGACACATCTTTTATTCTGATTCGTATTTATTCCAGGCTCGATACGACGTATCTTTTTCCATAAGATTTGGCGTATCGACTGACCTGATGATTTACAGTTTTAATTTTTAGGTTTTATTTTTACTAACTACTAATGTATTATGCAAGTTTGAACCTTCTTAACTCAGGTGTGTTAAAGTCTAAATGGTATTATAGATTCCTGCATTTTTGTGGATACATCATCTATGAAGCTTAAACGTTCTCATCCACAAGAATGTTGATTTTTGCTCTTATACGAATAATGGAGGATCATACCGAGCAAATCTCAGGGGAGTTTTTCTGTTCTAATTCTTTTATTTTCCAGTTTTTAATCTTTGACACAAACAACGAGGACGTTGTTTAACTTAAGTGGGGGGATTGGAGAATTAAAAACACTTACTTGTCCTAAACTTTTTCAAAATATGCTTACAATGCGCTTAATATATCAAAATTTAAAATTTTTTAGCACGTTTTTGTTTAAAGTCTAAATTACATAACCGCACACATAACTCTATTCTTTCAAAAATATTAAAACTTTAGTGTGCTGGTGACTTGTAAACTTTAGAACTTGGCTTGTATACTATTCGAGACCACCATAATGAGTATTATCTATTTAATTGGAGTGACTTGTCTAACTTGGTAAATTTCTAGGATTACACCCAAATAGCCTTTATATGTTATGTGATATTAACTAACTACACTGGTTAGTTAACCCCCGTATAAACCCTTTGTTACTCTCACTTTTAGAGTAAGATACCCCTAGAAAAACCCTCAGAGCCATTCCTTTCGTTTCTTACACCTTTGTTATAATGTTTCGATACACCCTTACACCTTAGCCTACCCTGTAGATTAAAATCTGTGGTTAATTGCTTTAGGCAAAGTGTGTTTCCTTACATTACCTGTGTTCGCGTGCGTAATTCATTATCTTTGGTTAGGTCGGGAAATTGCACAATGCAATTGGTATGAAAGTAAATATTGTATAACTTTTAGTTTATTTTTCGTGTGTTTGCTACTTTCACTATTACAGTTATTTCTGAAAGTATGAAGAGTATGTAAAAATTATCCGGAAAAATAGTGATAGAAAAGTTGTGAAATTTTACACATATAAAGTTAAAAAAAAAATAGAAAAGAAAAAGAAAAAGGAAAAGTTGGAAGTTTGTTTTAACCAACTTATGTAAAGTTTTGTATTAAGTGGGAGATATCACCACTATTTGTTGTATATTATATTTATGGATTGAATGGGAGTTGGCCGTTATGGGAACGCCAACTAAGGTTATTCTTTGATTGAGATTTTGTTGAGTATAATTCGTGTCTACCTAAAGCGTGTGTTTCAAGTGTTAAAGCGTGAGTTATTCAATGATATGAGTCTTATTCATGGGATGGTTGGGAAAGTGATTAACCACACTTAGGATTTTAATTTATCTGTTTTGTTTATTTTTCATTTTACACCAATTTGTATCCCAAATATTATCCATACCCTATATCATTCTTCATCAAAACCTTTGATTTATTGAGATTAGGGATTTGAGCAATCTTAAGTATCGTAGTCGTGGATTCGGCCATGTATTTATGATTTTGTCACCCTTTTTGATATAATATTATTAGTGAAGATTACTTGTTCCTATCTTTAGCCTATTCGAGTTAAGGATTTGAGCAATTGCAAGTATCGTGGTCGTGGATTCGATCATGTATTTGTAATTTTGTCGCCTTTTCTGGAATGTGAGATCAATAGAGATTAAAAAGGATGATCAACCCTTAACCAACAAACCCTTTTTACTGCTTTAGACTTGTTACTCCTTAGCTTTAGTGGGGGAGATGCGTTATACTTACCAAGCCTATGATAGAATATTCGTCACGACTAAGCAACTAAACGATTTAGAATTGTTTTACGTTAAAAATTATTTTGGTTTCTACTTCGTTAAGTGTTTGGTTGTGTGATTATGACAAAATGAATACGTGCTTAAATATAAAAATAAATCCTAACATCTTTTAGGATACATTTTCATTCGATTAATTCTAAGGTTTACTTGGGGACAAGTAAAGTTCAAGTGGGGGGATATTTGATGAACTCAAATAAGTACATTTTATTATCATCATTTATCCTATTTATTTGACTTGTTTTATTATATTATCTATGAGAATCGATACGTTAATGTTTACTTTAGTAATTCTCAGGTAAAAACAAGCATTATGTGAAACTTGGCGATTTTGGACTAATTATGGAGCAAAACGAGCAAGATGTCAAAAGCCTACTGAAATCCAGAAGATCAGGCTTGTTCTACTCCAGATAAGCCGCATTATGCTTCTAACATACGGCGTATCACTATCAAGATTTCACAAGCTACAATCCAAGTACATGCGCCGCATACAAAGACCAAGATACGCCGCATCTGAAGACGGTGTACGAATATTCCAGAATATATTAATCTTGGACCCCACGCGAAGTTAAGTCAATGCGCCGCATCTATCACTCAATGCGCCGCATCGACCCCTCAGACAGAAACTATAAATACCCCAAGGTCAGACGAATTTGAGAGATATATAGAGCTTAGTCTTGGACATACGAAGAAGACCATATAACCCTAGAGCTGAATTCAGACGACCAAGCAGCACAAGACACACCTAAACAAAGATACAAGAGCTGTAAGAAGGTCCTGCATGTATTCAATTCATTAAGTAGTTTTGTTTTATTGTTTTAGTACACTTTAATTCATCAGGATTGATGAGCTTGTGTCATGTGACTACGGAAAATCATGCACTCCCCTTAATATTGCTTTCCCATTAATTAAAGTTTATATGTTGATGTCTTTGGTGACTTTTATTAGTGCATTGATAACCTCTGTGTCTAGCTGAGTCTTGCTTGGGTCGCCATGCCCCTTCCTCGCCTATTTGTTTTAGCGTCTTTTAAATAAATAGGATAGACATAAGTAATCATTAAGGGTTTACTCGCCGATAAGATTAGAGCCAACGAGAAAGGTTTAATTATATACACTTCATATAAAACTAGCAATAAAACAAGTGACAAGCTACTTAATTATCAGGACAGGTCTTCTTATTGTCTCAAGTATCTATCTGTGTACGTGTGTGCTAATCGCTGATTCGTGCTCATTAGTTTAGTTTTCTATTTAATCATAACCAAATCGTGCCAGTCTCTCTGGCTGAACCCCCTTGCGTTAGATTAGGTTGTATAGCTAACTTAGGATATTAAAATACTGATTAGAATAACTAGATAATACGTTCCACTCTTAGTGATCGACACTCTATGTAAGATTCTACGAAAAACCCTTGTAGTTAATCTTAATAATTAGTGATAACCTTGTATTGTCATTTAATAAAGCCCATTTTTGCTGGGAAAATTAAACTTTTCAATTATTGTTATTAACTTCACGATGCATTCTATATATATATATATATATATATATATATATATATATATATATATATATATATATATATATATATATATATATATAAAATATATATATATATATATATATATATTGTATACACAAACACGAGATAACACTTCCTTGCAACAACACATTTTCACGAGCAACAACAAGCGATCGTACTCACAACAAAAACCTAACGTATCTATTATAGTACGTTTAATACAAAATCACTTACACTAAATTACACCAACTATACTTAACAAAAACTAATACCACTTATCTACAAACACTAACACTAATACTAAGCAACAAACCCAATCGGACCATTAATAATTGCGGCCCAACAATTCCACACAACCCAATCGGACCTCACAGCCCAACCAACACACCCACTTTATTTTATTTCCTTTGCTCCCTTCTAAAACCCGATCGATATGCCCTTCAAAAACCCACATGCAATCTTAAATATCGAACATGGCATTTACATATTTTTACACCATTAAAACCACCACTTACCAAACTCCTTTTGTACAAATTCACAAACATGATGGTCGAGTATTAACATGATAATGAAACCCATATTGCTTGTCCCATATTCGACCCAAGTGCATAACTAAAAACATCGACACATAACTATATCATACCCCCACTATTTCCTATAACCTTCCAACTATATTCCTAGCTAAATTTGATACTTCAAATGAGAAATGAACCATAAACACGACCTATGGCTCGATAAGCTCAATCTTGTGCCAATGTTGATAAAAATCGAATAAAACACAAAGCCAAACCAACCCATTATGAATCCCAATTGTTACTGCAATCTCAACACTCTTTTCTTAATAATATTATACGTACAAGAATAGAACAAGAAGATAGAAATGAAATTGTGGCTCGCTAGTTCAATCGATGGACAAATGCTAACCCCAAACCTAATATGGAAACCCTCCAAAAGCTAGAGGACAAAACTCAACTAGCAATACCAAATATACACACAAACTTGGACAGCAAAGACACATAGATGTCCTCCTAGAACAGTACTATCAATGATTAGAGAAACGTGTGAGATCTTTGTCTATAAAATCACCCATCCCATCTTCTCCTTTTACCCTACCTAACTATCCTTTTCCATCATCCTCAAAACATTCCTTAAATAGCATAAAAACTTTCTGTCGTGGGAAGCAAAAACCAGTTGGAGTCAAAACATATAACACTCTTCGAGTTCACTGCCTCTCCTTGTGTCTCACTCGATCGACCACAGTCCCTTCCCCACCTTTCAAAAAAAGTGTTGTAAGTATCTTGTAACCTTTTGTTTTCTATTTCCATGCACACGCTCCGCTCATGCATGTTTTATTTTTTTTTACAATCGAAAGTATCATGCATGCATATTCTATTTTCTTTACAGTCGAACGCATCATGCATTGTTTCATCATTTCGTTCGGTTATATATATAATATCACTTAGTTACCTTTGTTATTTCATGTGTACCCAACATGAGTCGAGTAGCCACTAAGAAGGTTTAAGAACCATCACTCATCTCATTTTCACGTTTAAGATATTACACACCATGCATCATTTTCGTTTCCCACCCGAACGTATAAACAATAATATGTGTTACTGTGTTCATCTCATTTAGAGTAAACCATGCACACTATCGAACTCACCTTGTGGAATCTCAACAATCACCTCACACCATTTGTATGTTTAAATACTTGCCTTGCATGCAATTTAAGTCTCATGTGTAACTAAAACTCGAAGACACTTATTATTTCTACTAAGAATTTCACTTATTAAAAACAACTCAAATCGACTAGTCAATCACTTCACATCTCACAACCCAACTAAATGACTATACGATTTCTTTACACAACCTGTTAAATGACATCGCTAACTACCCTTTTTATTTAGACAACACGTAACGACACTCACGTTTTGATCCTTAAAAGTAATCAAAGTGAATGGTAAAAATCTGTTTCGAAAACACTTAGAAATTTTAAAGGCTTCATACATTGAACACAACCACGTCGCCTAGGAACACAGCCACCTTCATCATTAATTTGATGGACACCTCCGTTTATGCGGTACTTTGTTAACGTTTGCGTGTCATGAGACTTAGGGCAATATATGAACTACGATATCAACTTTTAAACTGATTGTATTTCCAATACAATCTTACTTGTGAATCGAATTGATATTTAAATTACAAACTCCATGATTTCACTCAACATTATGTTGACTTTTAAGCATGTATCTCTGGAAACTAGAGGAGCAAGGCAAGGCATGGAGCAGGCGTACCCTATCCTAAATAATGGTGTAAAATAAAGTTGTAATTCAGTTAAAATGATGTTTCTTTGGAGAAACCTTAGCACTCTGATTTAACGCTTTGTAACTGAATTTGTATTATGGACCTATGTAAATTAAAAATGCCTTCTCAGGCTGTTTTTCTATGATTTTGTTTTCGATCCTCACGGTAACACCCAAATTAATCTTCCGCTGCTATATTTAAAATTTGGGGGTGTTACAGATTGGCATCAGAGCTTCGGTTATAGAGAACCAAATGTTTTTAAACGTTGGACTATAACTACAATTTTCAAACAAATTAATTATACACCATGTTACCTTAAGCCCTCCATGCCTGCTTGCTGCCGCGCTCGGTATGTTATACATTAGGAGTATCTTATATAAGTCTCTGCATACTTGATAGTTACTGTGCACAACTAGATCATTTTATGCTTACATTACACCACTTGATGTTAGTAATTACTTATTTTACCATATATGGATTATTATAGTACCATGTCATTCATCACCCACTTTAGTGTATCATCGGAGCCGGACTCCGAGGGATCACTAGCATCAGTCACGTCCCCCATACTTCCTGGTAATGTAGCACCAGAGGTTGTGCATGACGCGATCGAGCCCTTTGTGGAGGGTGGAGCCGCCGCCATACCTTTATTGGAGGACCCCCATGTGCCAGCTTTGCCAGCACCTACGTTACCACCACATTTTGTTTATGACACCTACTCTCCTTTCTATATACCACCCCCTGACGACTTGTACTATGAGAGTCAGCAATGGCTCCCTGCAGATGATACGCTAGTAGAGTTCTACCAGACTGCACCATCCCCACTCCCTGACCATCTATTTGATATATGTACTCAGACATACCCACTGCCACCTTGTCAGCAGGACCCTATTCCTGCGGAGGATATTCCCTCATCGAGTCGACCCCGCTTCTCAGATCAGATACACCCATCCTCACCATCACTGCCTTATCCTCCTGGTTTCACTCCCCCAGCTCAGACACATGATGCTTGGGAAGGATTTAGACCAGTAGTCACCCACACCCTTATACCATCTACAGTGGTGACTCGACTAGAGAGTCACGGAGAGCAGATTGATTCGCTCCTTCGGATGATCGACCATGTACCATTGGATTCCCCGGGGACTATCAGTGATACTCTGCATAGGTTGGCTTCCAACAGAGCAGTGGTACAGCAGTGCTTGAGACAGATGCAGACAGACTTGGCAGATACCCGTTCCCACGCGATATCCATACGTAGAGAGGGACAGGACTTAGCTTGGGAGGCTCACCTGGCACAGCGTAGAGCTGACACATTGGAGAGACTCATGGGAGATATACAGATGGAGCATCAGACTGAGATACAAAGACTCAGAGACCAGATCTCAGAGCTCACGAGGCGTACGGATAGACCTGATCAGTAGACATAGTTAGCATGTTGTATAGTTTGAGACATTGTAGTCTGCCGCATGTGGCGATTAATAAAGACTCTTGTATCGTTTTGTTGTATAACTCAACTGATCAAGTTATTAATGTTGTAATGTTGGTAGTAATGTACTATATATCTGTTAACTTATGTATTATGGTTGTTCGTATGTATTGTAATTGTATCCAGACATGTCGTGATGTTACCTGTTATTAGTATGATTCTCTAATCGTGTAAATATTGTAAAAACTTGAACACATATAATATGGTGATATGAAGAGGAAGTTGATGAACTTCAGTTTGTATAGTTAAATCATTTGTTCCTTAAACAATCCCACGTCCGTAAATTGATAAATTACAAAGGCATCGTAACAGTGGGAAATATTCAATTTAATCACCATTTCACACCATGATTACATTGTGCATATACTCAGCTATTCTATCCAAATTCTAAATCTGTATTCTTGTGACATTAATAGAAAATGGAACATAGCGAACACGAAACTACCAACCCTACCGTAGCACTGACGCTTGAGGAGGTTCGAAGGATGATTGATGCCGGCATCGCCGCAGCACGTGAGGCCGATGCAGCAAACCGCTCAAGCAATACCATGGGAGCAACAACTGAAAGTGAGGCATCTACACCACGTAAATGCACTTACAAGGAATTCGTAAGTTGTCAACCAACCACCTACAGAGGCGTAGAAGGAGTGACGGAGTTAGCACAGTGGTTTGAATGCATGGAAACAGTATTCATGAGAAGCAACTGCGCAGAAAACAACAAGGTCACTTTTGCTACTGGAACTTTAAGGGGAGATGCACTATCTTGGTGGAATGCTACTGTCAAAATAATGGGTACCGAAGCAGCATTTCAAATCTCCTGGACCGAACTGAAGAATAAAATGCTGAAAAAGTACTGTCCTCGGACAGAGGTCAGAAAGCTTGAAGATGAATTTCACCAGTTAGTGGTGAAAAACAATGACGTCAGTGCATAGAACCGAAGGTTTCAAGAATTATCTCTTCTGTGTCCACACATGGTACCTGACTTGGAAAAGATGTTGGAAAAATATGTGGAAGGACTACCTTCAAGTATTGAGGGAGACGTTACCGCATCAAACCCAAAAACCCTCGAAGCCGCATTCGTGTTTGCTCAACGAATGATGAGTCGAGTGCTTAAACGAGGTTCTAACTCCACAGTCATTGGACAAAAGAGAAACTATGATAACCATGGCAGCAGCAACCGGAACAGCAACAGTTATTACAATCACAACAGGAACTACCGCAACAATGACCGAAGCAACCGCAACAGAGACTACCAAAAAAGCCGAAACGATAGACATCAACAACAAAACCGCCGACAAGAAGCCGCCAGGGCTTATGTGGCTGCACCTACTGAAGGAAAAATGTATGCTGGGACAAAACCCCAGTGTTACAAGTGTAAGATGCATCATGTCGGACCATGCATCGCTGTTTGTGGAAATTGCAGAAGAATAGGCCATGTGACCAAGGACTGCAGGGCCACGGGGGCAAACGCACACCCAATAGCAGTGAAGTGCCACGGTTGTGGTGAAACGGGCCATTACAAGAGTCATTGCCCAAAGAACTCCAACAATGTTACCCGCGGGAGGGCCTACATACTTGGAGATGGAAACGCACCACAGAATCCCAACGTCACTACGGGTACTTTCTTACTGAATCAACATAGTGCTAAAATATTATTTGATTCTGGAGCCGATAGGAGCTTTGTATCTACTTCATTTGCTTTATTGCTTAATATCGCGCCTGTAGAATTAGTTACCTCGTACGAAATTGAAATAGCCGACGGAAAATTGTTAAACACCAACACCGTACTCGAAAACTGCACCTTAACCCTCCAAAACAAATCATTTCCAATCGATCTCATGCCCATCCAACTTGGAAGCTTTGACGTAATTGTGGGTATGGATTGGTTATCCAAACATTGTGCCCGAATCATCTGCGACGAAAGAGTTATCCAAATTCCCATAGACAATGAAACGCTCACCGTTCGTTGTGACCACTATAAAACCCAACTCAATATCATCTCGTACATCAAAACGGTGAAGTACATAAACAAAGGATGTCACGTCTTTTTGGTCCAAGTAACGAAAGATAAACCGAAAGAAAAAGAAAAACGACTAGAAGAAGTGCCAGTTGTAAATGAGTTTGCAGAAGTATTCCCTGAAGACTTGCCAGGTATTCCACCAATCCGGCAAGTATAATTTCGAATCGAGTTAGTGCCTGGTGCAGCACCCGTTGCAAAAGCACCATATCGATTAGCCCCTTCCGAAATGAAGGAATTATCTGAGCAGTTGAAAGAACTGTCAGATAAAGGATTCATCCAACCCAGCTCATCACCTTGGGGAGCACCAGTCCTGTTTGTCAAAAAGAAAGATGGAACATTCCGAATGTGCATCGATTATAGAGAGTTGAACAAACTCACAGTGAAAAATCGATGCCCATTACCAAGAATTGACGATCTATTTGACCAACTGCAAGGATCGAGTGTTTACTCAAAAATCGATCTAACATCAGGATACCACCAATTAAGAGTCAGAGAAGAAGACGTTCCCAAAATAGCCTTTCGAACACGATACGGACATTACGAATTCCGCGTAATGCCATTTGGTCTTACCAATGCACCGGCAGTGTTCATGGATCTAATGAACCGCGTATGTAAGCCATATCTGGACAAGTTCGTAATTGTATTCATCGACGACATTCTGATCTACTCACGTAACGAAAAAGAGCATGCTGAACACTTGATAACCATTTTGGGGTTACTCAAGCAAGAAAAACTGTATGCGAAATTTTCCAAATGTGATTTTTGGATATCCACCATTCAATTCTTAGGTCACATCATCAACAGTCAAGGTATTCACGTTGACCCCGCCAAGATCGAAGCAGTCAAGGGTTGGGCTTCGCCCACCACCCCAACAGAGATTCGACAATTTTTAGGACTTGCTGGATACTATCGAAGGTTTATAGAGGGTTTTTCCAAAATCGCAAAACCTTTGACAGAACTCACTCAGAAAAACAAGAAATATAGCTGGGGAGAGAAACAAGAATCAGCATTTCAACTCCTAAAACAAAAACTCTGTGAAGCACCAATTCTAGCGCTACCAGACGGGAGCGACGACTTTGTAGTATATTGTGATGCATCACATCATGGTTTAGGTGCGGTACTAATGCAAAGGAACAAAGTCAACGCTTACGCTTCTCGACAACTCAAGAAAAATGAGGAAAATTATACCACTCATGATCTGGAATTAGGAGCAGTAGTATTCGCTCTTAAAATGTGGAGACATTATCTATATGGTACAAAGTGCACGGTATTCACCGATCACAAAAGTCTTCAACACATACTAGATCAGAAGGAGCTGAACATGAGACAGCGCCGATGGTTGGAACTACTCAACGACTACGATTGTGAAATTCGCTACCACCCGGTAAAGCGAATGTCGTGGCTGACGCGTTGAGCAGAAAAGAGAGGATCAAACCTCTTAGAGTTCGATCGTTAGAAATGACAATTTATTCACCACTCCCATCTCAAATTCTCATAGCCCAATCGGAAGCTCTTCAGGAAGAAAATCGAGCTCACGAGAAAATTAAGGGTATGCTAGAAAGTGAGAACGGATTCATACGAAGAGCCGATGGAATGTTATGCTTCAAGAAAAGATGCTGGATTCCTCTCTATGGAGGTATTCGAGATCTTATCATGCATGAATCTCACAAGTCTAAATATTCCATTCATCCCGGATCCAACAAAATGTACCAAGACCTCAAGCAACTTTACTGGTGGCCAAACATGAAAGCCGACATTGCAACATATGTTGGGAAGTGTTTGACTTGCTCAAGGGTCAAGGCCGAAAGCCAAAAGCCATCTGGATTACTTGTACAACCTGAGATACCAATTTGGAAATGGGAAAGAATCACTATGGATTTTATTACCAAGTTACCAAGAACGTCGACCGGATATGACACCATTTGGGTTATCGTCGACCGCTTGACCAAATCAGCTCATTTTCTGCCTATCAAAGAAACTGACGAGTTGGACACACTCGCTCAGTTGTATTTCAAAGAAATCATAATCCGACATGGAGTCCCAATCTCTATCATTTCAGACAGAGACAGTCGATTCACTTCAGGATTTTGGCAATCCCTACAGAAAGCCCTCGGTACTCAATTGGACATGAGCACCGCCTATCATCGTCAAACTGATGGACAAAGTGAAAGGACAATCCAAACCTTAGAAGATATGCTTAGAGCATGTGTACTTGACTTCGGAAAAGGTTGGGACAAACACTTGCCATTGGTTGAATTCTCGTACAACAATAGTTACCACGCTAGCTTAAAGGCTGCACCTTTTGAAGCACTTTACGGAAGAAAGTGCAGATCACCTATCTGCTAGACGGAGGTTGGTGACATGCAGCTTACCGGACCAGAACTAACCCATGACACAACAGAGAAAATATTCAAAATCAAACATCTTCTTCAAGCCGCTTGTGACAGACAAAAGAGTTATGCAGACGTGAGTAGGAAACCCATGGAGTTTGAAGTCGGAAATAGAGTTATGCTAAAAGTTTCGCCCTGGAAGGGAATGATACGCTTTGGAAAGCGTGGAAAACTCAACCCAAGGTACATTGGGCCATTTAAAATCCTCGAGAGGATTGGCCCAGTTGCCTATAAATTAGAACTTCCAGAAGAACTCAGTAGGGTACACCCTACATTTCACGTATCCCAACTTAAGAAATGCCTATCGGACGAGACTCTCGTTATTCCGCTGAAAGAGATTAAACTGGACGACAAACTTGTGTTCACAGAAGAACCCGTAGAGATAATGGATAGAGAGGTGAAGCAACTTAAGCAAAACCGTATTCCCATTGTGAAAGTAAAATGGAACTCCAAGAGGGGACCGACATACACATGGGAACGCGAAGACCAAATTCGTGAAAAATATCCCCACCTATTCCCGTAAACCCCTCTTATTAGCTATCTTAGACCGGAATTCCGGGACGGAATTCGAATGAGGGAGGATTACTGTAAGATTCTACGAAAAACCCTTGTAGTTAATCTTAATAATTAGTGATAACCTTGTATTGTCATTTAATAAAGCTCATTTTTGCTGGGAAATTTAAACTTTTCAATTATTGTTATTAACTTCACGATGCATTCTATATATATATATATATATATATATATATATATATATATATATATATATATATATATATATATATATATATATATATATATATATATATATTGTATACACAAACACGAGATAACACTTCCTTGCAGCAACACATTTTCACGAGCAACAACAAGCGATCGTACTCACAACAAAAACCTAACGTATCTATTATAGTACGTTTAATACAAAATCACTTACACTAAATTACACCAACTATACTTAACAAAAACTAATACCACTTATCTACAAACACTAACACTAATACTAAGCAACAAACCCAATCGGACCATTAATAATTGCGGCCCAACAATTCCACACAACCCAATCGGACCTCACAGCCCAACCAACACACCCACTTTATTTTATTTCCTTTGCTCCCTTCTAAAACCCGATCGATATGCCCTTCAAAAACCCACATGCAATCTTAAATATCGAACATGGCATTTACATATTTTTACACCATTAAAACCACCACTTAGCAAACTCCTTTTGTACAAATTCACAAACATGATGGTCGAGTATTAACATGATAATGAAACCCATATTGTTTGTCCCATATTCGACCCAAGTGCATAACTAAAAACATCGACATATAACTATATCATACCCCCACTATTTCCTATAACCTTCCAACTATATTCCTAACTAAATTTGATACTTCAAATGAGAAATGAACCATAAACACGACCTATGGCTTGATAAGCTCAATCTTGTGCCAATGTTGATAAAAATCGAATAAAACACAAAGCCAAACCAACCCATTATGAATCCCAATTGTTACTGCAATCTCAACACTCTTTTCTTAATAATATTATACGTATAAGAATAGAACAAGAAGATAGAAATGAAATTGTGGCTCGCTAGTTCAATCAATGGACAAATGCTAACCCCAAACCGAATAAGGAAACCCTCCAAAAGCTAGAGGACAAAACTCAACTAGCAATACCAAATATACACACAAACTTGGACAGCAAAGACACATAGGTGTCCTCCTAGAACAGTACTATCAATGATTAGAGAAACGTGTGAGATCTTTGTCTATAAAATCACCCATCCCATCTTCTCCTTTTACCCTACCTAACTATCCTTTTCCATCATCCTCAAAACATTCCTTAAATAGCATAAAAACTTTCTGTCGTGGGAAGCAAAAACCAGTTGGAGTCAAAACATATAACACTCTTCGAGTTCACTGCCTCTCCTTGTGTCTCACTCGATCGAACACAGTCCCTTCCCCACCTTTCAAAAAAAGTGTTGTAAGTATCTTGTAACCTTTTGTTTTCTATTTCCATGCACACGCTCCGCTCATGCATGTTTTATTTTTTTTTACAATCGAAAGTATCATGCATGCATATTCTATTTTCTTTACAGTCGAACGCATCATGCATTGTTTCATCATTTCGTTCGGTTATATATATAATATCACTTAGTTACATTTGTTATTTCATGTGTACCCAACATGAGTCGAGTAGCCACTAAGAAGGTTTAAGAACCATCACTCATCTCATTTTCACGTTTAAGATATTACACACCATGCATCATTTTCGTTTCCCACCCGAACGTATAAACAATAATATGTGTTACTGTGTTCATCTCATTTAGAGTAAACCATGCACACTGTCGAACTCACCTTGTGGAATCTCAACAATCACCTCACACCATTTGTATGTTTAAATACTTGCCTTGCATGCAATTTAAGTCTCATGTGTAACTAAAACTCGAAGACACTTATAATTTCTACTAAGAATTTCACTTATTAAAAACAACTCAAATCGACTAGTAAATCACTTCACATCTCACAACCCAACTAAATGACTATACGATTTCTTTACACAACCTGTTAAATGACATCGCTAACTACCCTTTTTATTTAGACAACACGTAACGACACTCACGTTTTGATCCTTAAAAGTAATCAAAGTGAATGGTAAAAATCTGTTTCGAAAACACTTAGAAATTTTAAAGGCTTCATACATTGAACACAGCCACGTCGCCTAGGAAACAAGACCATAAACCACGATTCGAATAAATAACCATGCCTTATTTTTATATGACTTCAAAGACCTCCCAACTAGCTACCATTTTCGCTTAAACATCACTTAAAAATAATCGAGTTACAACCATTTAAAAGCAGCCAAGCTAGTCGCAGAAACATTAGATCTTTTTCAGGAAATACAAACCAAAAACCATTTTCGGTAATGGGCTAAACTAAAGCCCATTAAGCATCAGTGTTAAAACAGCCCAATACACCCCTATGAAACATTTTTAGAATCACAAAATTAGCCCAAGTTCAGGCCCAAAACTATTTTCACGCCCTCGCCTCTAAATTTATTAACGGGCCTTAAGATAAATCGTTAATTGGCCCATTGATACAAAAATAAGCTTTTTCCTGGAATAAGCACTTGAAATAAGTTAAAATGAACTTAATAAAGTTATAGAAATTTTCAGAATATTTTTCCCGTCATTTTTATGCAAAAAGGACTAAAAACGTAACGCGAACTAACTGGAAGGACTAAAACTGCCAAACTGAGAAACTTATGGACTGAAGCGGTGAAAACAGTTTGTAGAGGACCTAAATTGACATACCATTGAACTCCAAGCCTTATGTGGACATATGGACAAATATTGGACTATTATTGGACTATGGACTTAACCGAGGACTAACGATGCAACGCGAGCCACAGTTAGGGTAAAGGATGTAAAATCTGGAAAGAACAAGTACTAACTGTTATAACTTGACATTCTTATTCTATTTTTCATTTTTGCACCACATCTTTATTTCATATGCATAATTGCACCTTTTATTTACATATTAGTTAACTTTCGTTAGTTACTATAAATATTACGAGTTAGCATCCACTTTAATTCATGCATTTAGAGAATATCATATCGGGAAGATAGATATAAAAATCATGAGCATTGTGCATATATATATGTCCTTACTATCGGCAAGCACGCTAAGCACGAATCATCCACACTTGACATTCCAAGCATTAGCCACCACCAATATTCATCGTTCACCACTCACTTCACAAACACCACTAGTAATTAGTCAGATACTCAGACATTTATATATTTATCAGGTTCCGTATCGAAGTTGTCATAATTATCTCTGAGTTTATTCTCACCATTACGAGTAACGCTTAAGGTGAGTCATGGCCTCACTTTTTGAACTCTTTATACTTTTTAAACTCCGTGAGGGGGATACATGCTATAAACAGATCACAAGTATTTTTCTGTATGCTACCTGACTTGATATATGCCTAAGTTACCATATTGCCACAAGACCCTTTTATCATGAGCCATTAATCACTGCGGTGAACGCGAATATAATGAATAGATCTATTAGAGGCTGACGACCTATCCCACTAATACTTGGACGGAATGCTTTTTGCTAGTCGTATTAGTCGCGATGCATTATATTTGAGAGAAATAGGAATTGGAAAATCACCTATTACACGAGGGCAAAACCTTCATCATTAATTTGATGGACACCTCCATTTATGCGGTACTTTGTTAACGTTTGCGTGTCATGAGACTTAGGGCAATATATGAACTGCGATATCAACTTTTAAACTGATTGTATCTCCAATACAATCTTACTTGTGTATCGAATTGATATTTAAATTACAAACTCCATGATTTCACTCAACATTATGTTGACTTTTATGCATGTATCTCAGGAAACTAGAGGAGCAAGGCAAGGCATGGAGCAGGCGTACCCTATCCTAAATAATGGTGTAAAATAAAGTTGTAATTAAGTTAAAATGATGTTTCTTTGGAGAAACCTTAGCACTCTGATGTAACGCTTTGTAACTGAATTTGTATTATGGACCTATGTAAATTAAAAATGCCTTCTCAGGCTGTTTTTCTATGAATTTGTTTTCGATCCTCACGGTAACACCCAAATTAATCTTCTGCTGCTATATTTAAAATTTGGGGGTGTTACACTCTACTTACCATTATATTCATACTGACCGGGTATACTGCTCGTTAAGTGTGTGTGTTATTGATAAGTCGGCTAAATATAAATTTAAAACTTGAGTAGGCATTAATACTGCTAAACCGCAACGACACATCACTCGCATCAAGTTTTTGGCGCCGCTGCCGGGGAGTGAATTGTTATTATCTGTTAATTTGATTAGTATTTTTATTAGGTTTTTCTTTTTAATTTTTAGATTCTAACCGCTAACTCTGTTATATATTAGATAGATTGCATTCATTGTATTATTTGCATATTTTCTGTTTTTGTTTGTTTTCTGAAATTTTTGTTTCTTTTTGTTTGTTTTTATTTTTTTTGTTTTTCTTTTCTGTATTTTTCTGCATTCTGCTATCGTTGTATTGAGCTGATACAAACGATACGGCGCATCTGTTTTCACAGATACGGCGTATTGCATTTAATTTTTATAAAATACAACGCGTTTAATAAATTCGAGTACGACGCATCTTTCCCCAAGATACGGCATATTCTGTTTTTAATAAGAATTTTTTCTAAACCCTAATGCCATACGACGCATCTGTTTTAACAGATACGGCGTATTTTCTATTTAAATTAAAAACAGTTTTTCGAATTATTAAACAGAAGCGACGCATCGATTTTTATCGATACGGCGCATCTGCTAAATCAAAAATCTTGTATTTTGAAACGTAACGAAAATACGGCGCATTAGCTTTTGTTAATACGACGCATTTAATTTTAATAATTATAATCGATTTTTGATAATTTAAACTTGATACGGCGCATTCTTGTTCATAAGCGGCGTATCTGTTTTCTGAATAAAAGTCTGATTAAATTTTAACGTAATAGATACGGCGTATCCAACTTTTTGGATACGGCGCATCGTTTGCAGAGATCAGCAACTTTTATTTTTCGTATTCCGTTTTCGTTGTTAATTTTCTGATATCATACTTCCTTGAACATACCCTAGTGATGTTTTTGTGATGGTTTCAGGAAGTGCATGACCAGGAGTTCAACTAAGAACTTGATTAAACCTTTCGAAGATCCTGAACGAGCCTTACATTCGCTTAAAAGGCTTTTCAACACAAAAAGCTTTGAAATTTCAAGTTCGTTCGAGCTTGATTACTTTTCTGAAGAGAAGGAGACAGAAGAAACAGAAACAATGACGGAAAACACTACTATGGAGGAATACATGAACAAAACCCGTGCTGATTACAGTTCAGGAGTTGCTAGACCAAAGTTTGATGAAAAGTCAAAGTTTGAGTTGAAGGGTCAGTTTCTCAAGGAGCTAAGAGAAAATGCTTTCAGTGGAACAGAACATGAAGATGCTAATGAACATGTTGAAAAAGTCCTCGAGATTGCAGATTTGTTTACTACAGAAGGAGTCTCTGACGATCAACTTATGCTAAGAATCTTTCCAATTTCGCTTAAAGGAGCTGCTAATAAGTGGCTAAGGAATGAACCTGCTAGTTCAATCACAACATGGGAAGATTTGAAGAGCAAATTCCTGAAAAGATATTGTCCACCTGCTAAAACTGCTAAAAAGATGGAGGCTATCAACAGTTTCAAGCAAGAGCTTGATGAAACTCTTTATCAAGCTTGGGAACGATTTAAAGACTTATTGATGAAATGCCCTCAACATTATCTAAGTCCAATGCAGGAGATAATATTGTTCTATCAAGGATTAGACGTGCCTACTAGACAAATCTTGGATGCTAATGGAGCTGTGCCTCAAATGAGTGCAGCCGATGCTAGAAAAGCTATCCAAGAAGCTGCTGATCACTCTCAAAAATGGCACGACGGAACCTCTACTAGATCTAAGAGCAGCACTAATTTTGACGGGTTTGCTGCCATTCAAGCTCAATTGGATAAAATTAGTAGAGAGATGAAGAATCGTGATGAGAAAGTTTATGCTGCCCAAGTTGGATGTGAAAAATGTGAAGGACCTCACTACACTAAAGATTACCCTAATAAGAATGAAAGTGAGACTTTTGAAGAAGCATACTACACACAATTTGGACAACCATTGATGCGTGGTTTTGCAACCTTACAACAGGTTTTACCTCTCGAGGGATCTCAAGAGGCTTACAACCCCACCAGGCAGTGTACCTGACCGATGTAGTATAGTGTAGTGGTAAGTACGGGGGATTGATCGTTCTCCACAGGGAATAGTGTTCGTTAGGTATGAAAGACTACTCTAATAGGTCTAAGGGTTGAAGAAGATTCTTTTTGTATTTTTTTATAATTTTATGAAAGCAAGTAAAATCTCGGGTTTGAAAGAGTGGGCGGAATTAGTTGCTAGTCAACTAACCCAAATTACTACGAATGCAAATAAAATAAAATAACTGAAAGTAAAATGTTGGTGAAAACTTAAGTGTAGAGAAATGTGTTCACTTAGATTTCCTTACTCCCTAACTATCTTTTACCGGTTGATTAGTGTGTATTAGTTGCGTGGATGACGGGTGTATTCCTTAATACCAATCGTGGGGTGGCGTACGTACTTCCCCAACTCTACAAGCTCCTACTTCACTCCTATGTCGAGCCGGCTAGGAAGCTCCTAACATGGGATCACTAGAATTCGCTTGTGCATTAAATACAATCATAAAAACCTTTAGTACGCATTTGGTTCATGTTTCTTAAGACGTTCAAGCAAGTTACCGAATAGGAAGTTAGCCAGTTTTCTTAAGCCTAACATAGATAAACAATCATCCAATACAACTAATAACACACTAATAACCAATAATCAATAGCTAAGTTTCATTAGATCTAAGCAAACACAAGATAAATCTAGCCTAACATGTTAAACAAAAGACAAGAACAAGATAGAATCAAACAACACATAGACATATTGAATGATTAATTGATAACTTATCTTTCAATGTAACATGGAAGATCTCAAGGCAAAAAGCCTTGAAAAAGATGCTAAAATCGTCTTAGGGTTTTCTCCCAAAAATTCCACACTAAGCTCCCTCCTTAATGACAAAAAATTAGAAAACTATATATAGACTTTTGGATCTGACGGCGTCACCTTATGGAGTGTGACGCCGTCACCTCGCCGCTTTTAGGGTTCCCGGATGACCTTCTTGACGCCGTCCCTCTTTAGCTCTCCAAAATCCGTTCTGGCTTATCAAGGCTTGACGCCGTCAGACCTTGAACGTGACGCCGTCCCTCCTTGAATTAAGCCGTGACGCCCTTGATCAGGTTAAAGCGTGACGCCGTCAGAATTCACATGCAATTTTCACTGGCTTATCATGAGTAAATTTCACGTCCACCTTTTCTTGCCAAGCCATGACGCCGTCCAGAGTAAAATCTGATGCCGTCAAGGGTAACTTTTAGCCGATTTTTGAGACTTTGTCATTTTCTTCACTTTTATGCTCCAAAAACGTCCAAAATGCCTCCTTTTCCAGATTTTTCCTCAAAAGTACCTAAAATGACAAAAGGAACGATTTAGGGCAATATTTGATCAAATAAATACGATTTAGGGCTTAAATGACCCCTTAAAAGCGGTACACTTTTCGCTTCATCAAATACCCTTACACTTGAGATTTGCTTGTCCTCAAGCAAATGCGCTTTTATTCTAATCAAAATACAGGTTAGGGGTCATTTAATGCAAACATAAAAGTAATTACAACAAATAATCGTTCCACTTCAATCATAATAAGCACGGAGATTATAAACTAGCACCTCACAAGTAGTGTTTAGATACTCACATCTCTCAAGTGTCATCAAAATAAATCTCATAAATGAAAACGGATAATATCTCTCACTACCTGTCATAGCAAATAGATTACCATAGGCTTGGGAAAGGATCGAAAACCTCCTCCACTAAGCGTAAGCACCTAAGATAAACTATCAAAGAGGGCTTTTAAATGGGTTATAACGTTAGGTGTAGGGAAAAAGAAAACACGGTTTTGTTGGATAAAGGATATTTTACTGGTGGCGAGTTAAAGATCTTGATCAATTACATGTACTATACAATGTTGCTAAGCCAAGACTCGACTCAATCTTAAGCTAGAAACAAAATAACAAAATAACAAAAACATAAAAATAAACATAAAATGAAACGGGATGGTAGTCCGTATGTTTTTTCTACTTTTCTTTTTCTCATTTTTTTTTTCTTGATTTTTTCGATTTTTTTTTTTTTTTTTTTTTTTTTTTTCCATACACTCTTGCCCTACCATCCAAAATAATACATCATAGGGGCATTGCATTCCCCTTACACTTGAACTTTTACATAACTTTACAATTAACTATTCTAATGACTCGAATTAAGATAATTGAAAAACTTGGAGTACTTTTAAAATTATTAGCACATATGGGGGTAATAAATGATGTTCTTCCCCATTACTCCATTACACTAGTACTTTACCCATGAGTCCCAATCGTCCCAAAACAATATGTACAAGGATATGACTCGACTTAGCAACCATGTAATCAAATAGATAATTAACTTGGGTTTAAACAAATGTTGTCACAATAATGCACTAAAAATGAGTGCATACAAGGTAGGCTAAGGCGATTTGGGTGTACATTTTAGTGGGGTGTAACAAATTCTTCCTTTAAGTAAAATGCTTAAAGGTCGAAACAAAAAGATAGGCTCTGAGGGGTGTACTAGGGGTATCGTGTACTAAAAATGAGTACAACGCAAAGGGTGTGGGAGAATTACTTGACCAATGTAGCCAAAGTAATTATAACAAAAACACAGGTGTAAAACAATGGGTTAATCCTAATGCCTCTTATCATGTAGTAAATCTAACTACACGAATGTAGTCTCACTTGTGGCCTTGGAATGGTCCTAACGCAAGTTCTAGAATCTAAGTGCTACCGGTACACACATCATAGCATAAATGCTTTTCCTACCAATTCTAGGGGCGAACCTCACATATTTGGGGGTGGAAAATTTTTTAGTGGTACGGTTTTTGTGCTAGTCATATAACTCCTATCCGTGAGACGCTCATTAAGATCAAAGTTTCACTCCTATGTGTTGTAAAAATTTTTAAATTTGGCACTAAAATTACCTTAACAAGTATTTCTCTCAGTTTTATTACACATCTACTATTAAACAAACAAAAATCAAGCGTAATAGCATTCTCTTAATCGTGCTTTTACCCTCCCCTTACACTTAAGATGAACATTGTCCCCAATGTTCAAATAACAAGATGTAAAAGCATAAAGTAAAAGAATGAAATCAAATACTCCCCTGATTCGCTTGGTGGATAATGAAGTAACACGGTTAAATCTTCTTCCAAAGTAATGTTAAAGCTCCATGACTAATGCATCGCCATAAGCTTGATTCAAAACATTTCCTTGTCCAAAATAACCTGTTAAACCTGAGAAAACAAACACGAAAACCTGCATAACATCAGCGGGATAAAATCTATATATAAGGATATAATGCTTGTGGAATGATAACTTTGCAGATTCCTGGAGATTATAAGTTGGAGATTTTAATAAAAACTTTTTATGAAAACAAAACTTTCAAAAATTTCTGAAAATTAAATCTGACGCCGTCAGGTTATAAACCCTGACGCCGTCAGAAATGACCTGACAAAAATTTTCATTTTAAGTTTCCGGAAAATTTCTGGAAAAACCTTTACCTTACTTCCTGGAAATCCTGCAAAACATCATTATGACTCGATACAAGCATTTGACTCAAACAAATATTAATATGTATGTTCATTTAATATTATTACGATTCATGTTCATTTGTGTTCTAATAAACCGATTTAGATTTCCCTTACACTTAACTTTTGCAAAATACCTTTATATGTAGTTAAGACGAAGTTAAAAACAAAATAAAGCATTTTCACAAATTACTTTTGAACATGAATCAATAAGAATAAAAATTAAACACACATACGGAAACAAATAAAAACAAACAAACAAACAAATAAACACACAAAGCAAATAAAGCTTGGGTTGCCTCCCAAGAAGCGCTTTTCTTTATTAACGAGTCTTGTAGCTAGACTCAAAGTCACGTACATTACGTGACTCCATCATCGGTCACGGTTCCTAGGCCATTCTCCTTTGATTCTCTATCAGAATCACTTTCATAGTGAAGGTATTTCGGGTCCTCGAGATCAAAGGGATTATTTCGGTATTTAGAACTAAGCTCCTTATCATGCTTAAAGAATCCACTTGACAGGTCAAAAGTGTCCTTACACCCCCTTCTCACATCATCATCACACAACACGAGTTGGGAACTTAACCTATCGAGCCCATCATAATCAATCTCCTTGAATTCTCTCATCTTGTAAGGCATTTGGTATGAGATTTCCCTAATCCCATCGGTGAAAGTCATGATCCCATTGAGCTCGTCCACAACCAAGCTTGTGGCCTTGCAAAAAGGTGCCCCAAAAACAACTTGTGATAACCCGGGATCGATGTACTTTTCGATATTATCGACGATTGCGAAGCTCATAGTGAATGTCATGTTTCCTACAAACACCTGTACACCATCATCTATGCCAATGTCGTCCTTCCCTTTATGAATCATCCCCCATCTGCAAATATTGTTATAATGAAACAGGGACATCACATTTTTGGGCAAACATGTGTCAATGTAAACATTATAAAAATGCTTGTGACCAATCATGCAAGGTATCTTGAGATTATTCGGATCATGTTGCTTAATTCGGCCAGGCCTCCTACCGCATAGTCCCCATGTGTTGCCATATGCTGATGGTTGATACTCATACACTTCTTCACAGCCATCCCGAAAAATCACTTTCCTGACACCATCGGTAAATAATGCACTCCTATCATCCTCATTGAGTATCACTCCCGTTGCTTTTATGAATGGTTTGCCTAGAACAAGGCCAGTTAAGGATGGACTGATGATAGAGTTCATGTTATTAATTACAGTTAACTCGATATGAAAGAGGAACTTTTCTATCACAATTGGTACCCTCCTTATTACCCCGATGATATTAGACCCTTCATATTTGACTTGTTCGGTGAAGGCTTCGTTATATAGAGAGAGGGATATTGCGCTCATAGAAGAGTTGGGGTTTATGTAGGCATCTTTTATAAACTTTTTCCTAGTGGTGCAAGATATCTTAAAGACCCTAGGAGCGCCCTCCTCTATTCTCTCTCCGAATCCCATAGGCAACCTTGCTGTGCCCCTCTCAAGTTCCTCTACCAGGGGGCGGTCTAGCAGTCCTGGGAGCCCATGAGGTATTTCGGATTTCTCTTCCGAGCCCTCCTCATCACTCACCTCTCTTGTACTCGAGTTTTTTGGTGAGTCTAGATAGTCGTCGGGCGCCTCGGGTTTCTTTTCGGGAACTTCACCCTCCATTTCATTGTCCACATTCTTGGTTGTTTGTTGGTCCGAATTTGGTTTAGGAACAGGTATTGTTGTAATGGTGTTCACGAAGTGGAGAGGTTTCGAAGGGGTATGAGTATCTCCTGTTTTTTTTTCGTTTTGTGATATGTATTTGAAGAGTTTACTAGGGTGCTTGATTTTTACAGGAGGGGGTTTTTGGTGAGTCACCGTAACAGATTTGATCTCATTAACTCGTGCCAACTCACAAGTTGACCTGCCAGCAAGGCGATCATTGATAACCTTTAACAGGTTATCAACCTTGTTGTTCATATCAACTTGCTGTTGTCTGAATTGATTCTCAAGTTTGGAGAGCTGTGTTTCTTGAGAGAGAATGAATTTTTGCAGTGATTCCTCGCGATTTTGTTGTTTATGCGTGTGTCGCTGAGGATAATGTTCAGACCAGGTGAGCGGGGTAGAGTCATTGAATGATACGCTACGAGTTTGGTTCCAACTAAAATTTGGCTTATTCTTCCATGCCTTATACCTATCTTCGGAATTAGTAGTGAGCCACCTATCTCCCGCCTTATCGATTCGCGAGGATGCGAATTCTTTGAAAGCCTGTTTGGGGAGTTCCATGCAATCATGAGTGTCGTGGGGACCACTACATAATTCACATGAAGAAGTGATTTTGTTCACTTGGCTTGAAGGTTTAGGAACCTCGTAGGATTTCATGAGAAACTTGACTTGGTCTTCAAGTTCTATGATCCTACGGTCGGAAGTGCTTGAATTGTTCGAAGGCAAAGATATTGCCTTGACCGTTTTATTCAAATCACGGGGATCACTCCAACTTTCGTTGTCATAAAGAGCAAGATCCTCTAGGAGAGCCCATGATTGTTCCGCACTTAGATCACGTAGCTTGCCACCGGCCGATTGGTCAATGGTTTGCCTTGTGTAGAGATTGATATGGTCATAGAAGATTTGGACTTGGAGCCAAAGTTCTATGCCATGGTGAGGGACTTTTTGGAGTAAGTCCTTGAATCGAGTCCATGCCTCGTAGAGAGTTTCGCCTTGACGTTGTTGGAACATCAAGATATCATTCCTTAGCTTGGTAGTTCTTCCCGGTGGGAAAAACTGAGCAAGGAAACGAGTAGTGAGATCATCCCAAGAGGTGATGGATCCTGCGGGTTGACGTTCTAGCCATTGACTAGCTTGATCCCGCAGAGAGAATTGAAAGAGACGCAATCGGGTCGTCTCTCGAGTGGCAACATCAAGGTCTATAGAATCAACGATTTTAAGAAAGTCCTTGAGGTGTTGATTAGGATCTTCAGATCGAAGTCCATGGAATGCGCATCCGCTTTGCACCAACCGGATGGTGTCGGATCGCAAGGGTGTGATATTGGCTCCTTGAGTGAGCTCAATGGTGTTTCGATAGCCATGGTGGCTAGGACGGGAATACTCTCCTAAAGTAGGGGCTCTAGGAGGTGGTGGTTGTTGTGGTGGTGGGTTGTTGGGATTAATGATATTACCATCTTCCATGATGTCGAATGGTAATGGTTAGGAACAAAGACACGAAGAAAATAGATAGACTAAAGAAGACCTAGAAAAAGAAAATAAAAATCTCACTAGAAGGGAATCTAGTGAGTAGACCTATAAAGTAAAAATTCAACCTAAACAATAACTATTCCCCGGCAACGGCGCCAAAAACTTGATGCGTGGTTTTGCAACCTTACAACAGGTTTTACCTCTCGAGGGATCTCAAGAGGCTTACAACCCCACCAGGCAGTGTACCTGACCGATGTAGTATAGTGTAGTGGTAAGTACGGGGGATTGATCGTTCTCCACAGGGAATAGTGTTCGTTAGGTATGAAAGACTACTCTAATAGGTCTAAGGGTTGAAGAAGATTCTTTTTGTATTTTTTTATAATTTATGAAAGCAAGTAAAATCTCGGGTTTGAAAGAGTGGGCGGAATTAGTTGCTAGTCAACTAACCCAAATTACTACGAATGCAAATAAAATAAAATAACTGAAAGTAAAATGTTGGTCAAAACTTAAGTGTAGAGAAATGTGTTCACTTAGATTTCCTTACTCCCTAACTATCTTTTACCGGTTGATTAGTGTGTATTAGTTGCGTGGATGACGGGTGTATTCCTTAATACCAATCGTGGGGTGGCGTACGTACTTCCCCAACTCTACAAGCTCCTACTTCACTCCTATGTCGAGCCGGCTAGGAAGCTCCTAACATGGGATCACTAGAATTCGCTTGTGCATTAAATACAATCATAAAAACCTTTAGTACGCATTTGGTTCATGTTTCTTAAGACGTTCAAGCAAGTTACCGAATAGGAAGTTAGCCAGTTTTCTTAAGCCTAACATAGATAAACAATCATCCAATACAACTAATAACACACTAATAACCAATAATCAATAGCTAAGTTTCATTAGATCTAAGCAAACACAAGATAAATCTAGCCTAACATGTTAAACAAAAGACAGGAACAAGATAGAATCAAACAACACATAGACATATTGAATGATTAATTGATAACTTATCTTTCAATGTAACATGGAAGATCTCAAGGCAAAAAGCCTTGAAAAAGATGCTAAAATCGTCTTAGGGTTTTCTCCCAAAAATTCCACACTAAGCTCCCTCCTTAATGACAAAAAATTAGAAAACTATATATAGACTTTTGGATCTGACGGCGTCACCTTATGGAGTATGACGCCGTCACCTCGCCGCTTTTAGGGTTCCCGGATGACCTTCTTGACGCCGTCCCTCTTTAGCTCTCCAAAATCCGTTCTGGCTTATCAAGGCTTGACGCCGTCAGACCTTGAACGTGACGCCGTCCCTCCTTGAATTAAGCCGTGACGCCCTTGATCAGGTTAAAGCATGACGCCGTCAGAATTCACATGCAATTTTCACTGGCTTATCATGAGTAAATTTCACGTCCACCTTTTCTTGCCAAGCCATGACGCCGTCCAGAGTAAAATCTGACGCCGTCAAGGGTAACTTTTAGCCGATTTTTGAGACTTTGTCGTTTTCTTCACTTTTATGCTCCAAAAACGTCCAAAATGCCTCCTTTTCCAGATTTCTCCTCAAAAGTACCTAAAATGACAAAAGGAACGATTTAGGGCAATATTTGATCAAATAAATACGATTTAGGGCTTAAATGACCCCTTAAAAGCGGTACACTTTTCGCTTCATCAACCATTCCGACCTTCAGGAAGATTTAGGGAAGCTGCTCCGGGATACTATCAAAAGAACAACTATAATCCCACTTATCAAGAAAGGAGGCAGACTTTGGATGACACTTTAAAGCAAATTATGGCCAATGCTGCTAAAAGACATGAAGAGAACACCGCTATGATCAAAGAAATCCGAGCCTCAACGGATACTATAACAAGAAATCAAGGAGCTTCGATCAAAGCATTGGAACAACAAATCGGACAAATGAGCAAAGTTCTTCAAGAAAGGGGATACAGAAGTTTACCTAGCTCAACTGAAACTAACCCAAGAGATCATGTCAAGGCCATATGCACTACTGAAGAAGTCACGCCTAACATACCTTTTCCTAGAAGATTGATGAATGGTAATGATGCTGCAAAGCCCGAATTTTTCTTTAATTCTTCAATCAGTTTAAAGAGGTTACTCAAAGAGAAGGCAAAGATTGAAGAGGAGATCAAGGCTACAATGAAAGAAGAGAGCTCTGCAACCGAATTACGTGCCTTGCCTCATAAAAAAAAGGACCCAAGAAGTTTTACTTTACCTTGTTCAATTAATGACATATCTTTCAATAATGTATTAGCTGACTTAGGAGCTAGCGTTAGTGTTATGCCCCTTAAGACATTCACTACCCTAGGACTAGAAAAATTAGCACCAACTAAGCTACTTATTGAATTGGCTGATAAAACGGTAAAACGACCTGAAGGGGTTGCTGAAAATGTGCTAGTTAAGATTGAGAAGTTTGTTTTCCCCGTAGACTTTGTTATATTAGATATGCCCGAGGATGTTAAGATTCCTTTAATCCTTGGAAGACCTTTCTTGTCTACCGCCCATGCTAAGATTAATGTGTTTAAAAGAAAAATCTCATTAAAGGTAGGGAATAATAAACTAGTCTATAAGTGCCAAAATCCTGCTAAGAGCATAATTAGAGGCGTCTATGTGCTAGGATCAAGAGAATGTATGGACCTCGATCTAGAAGCTAGCTTTATGGGAGAAACCTTGGTAGATAATGAATCACTTGAGACCTATAGTGGAGACTACATTGAATTAAATGATCTTAATTTACCAATAGGAATCAATGATCAATTTATGGAGGATTTTGAACCCGAAATTGAAGAAGGAGAAATTATGGATGTACCTAGAATCAATATGATCAACACTAAGAATTATGATGAATTTGAAGGATATCCTAGTTTCTGTGATTATGGTAGAAAGATCCATGTAGATTGTGCTTATAATTTACAATTTCCTTGCATGATAGGATTTAAACAGGTTAGTGCCAACTTTTTCCCTATTTTACCAATTAATGTAATGTCAAAAGATTTATATAATTCTATAATGAAAAACAAAATTGAGTATAGTGGGAAAAACGTAGTTGGAATATTCATGAATGTACCTATTTTTGTTGGGAATTTAACTATTGTTACAAATTTCACCGTGGTGGAAAACATGGATGCTTATCGTGATGTTGAGATGGGTGACGTGATCGTTGGGAAACCATTTTGTAAGGAGGTCGAAATTAACGCTAAAAGATTTGAAGGAAAGATCACCTTTCAAAGTGGGAACAACGTTATCACTTACATGATGCCTCGTGCTCACCCAAGGTTTAAACATGCCCCTAACAAATTTTGTTACAAATTTACACCATTTCTTTTTGTAGATGAAAATGACACTGAGAAAGGGATCGAGTATCCATACCAAAAGATGAAAGGATTCTACAAAGGTGTACTTGAATTGGGGCCGGAATATGTTCGTGACGAAGTAATTCGCAACTACATCGTGCACGGACATGTGGGGATCAATAGAACAAAATAAGGAGCTGAACGTGAGTCTAACTTGAAGACTCTGGAATAAAGACAAGTGCTGACCGGGAGACAACCCAGAAGAAATTTTTTTTTCTGTTCTGTGTCGAGTCTGTCAGACCTGCAGAAGATGCGGCGCATCTCCATCATAAGATGCGACGCATCACCTGCACTGGTCATATCTTATTTCATTTTCTGCATTTTTATTTTTGACTTTAAGACTTTCTGTCAATTTCTTTAATGCGGCGCATCCCTGGTTAAGGATGCGACACATCTTTTATTCTGATTCGTATTTATTCCAGGCTTGATACGGCGTATCTTTTTCCATAAGATTTGGCGTATCGACTGACCTGATGATTTACAGTTTTAATTTTTAGGTTTTATTTTTACTAACTACTAATGTATTATGCAAGTTTGAACCTTCTTAACTCAGGTGTGTTAAAGTCTAAATGGTATTATAGATTCCTGCATTTTTGTGGATACATCATCTATGAAGCTTAAACGTTCTCATCCACAAGAATGTTGATTTTTGCTCTTATACGAATAATGGAGGATCATACCGAGCAAATCTCAGGGGAGTTTTTCTGTTCTAATTCTTTTATTTTCCAGTTTTTAATCTTTGACACAAACAACGAGGACGTTGTTTAACTTAAGTGGGGGATTGGAGAATTAGAACACTTAATTGTCCTAAACTTTTTCAAAATATGCTTAAAATGCGCTTAATATATCAAAATTTAAAATTTTTTAGCATGTTTTTGTTTAAAATCTAAATTAAATAACTGCACACATAACTCTATTCTTTCAAAAATATTAAAACTTTAGTATGCTGGTGACTTGTAAACTTTAGAACTTGGCTTGTATACTATTCGAGACCACCATAATGAGTATTATCTATATAATTGGAGTGACTTGTCTAACTTGGTAAATTTCTAGGATTACACCCAAATAGCCTTTATATGTTATGTGATATTAACTAACTACACAGGTTAGTTAACCCCCGTATAAACCCTTTGTTACTCTCACTTTTAGAGTAAGATACCCCTAGAAAAACCCTCAGAGCCATTCCTTTCGTTTCTTACACCTTTGTTATAATGTTTCGATACACCCTTACACCTTAGCCTACCCTGTAGATTAAAATCCGTGGTTAATTGCTTTAGGCAAAGTGTGTTTCCTTACATTACCTGTGTTCGCGTGCGTAATTCATTATCTTTGGTTAGGTCGGGAAATTGCACAATGCAATTGGTATGAAAGTAAATATTGTATAACTTTTAGTTTATTTTTCGTGTGTTTGCTACTTTCACTATTACAGTTATTTCTGAAAGTATGAAGAGTATGAAAAAATTATCCGGAAAAATAGTGATAGAAAAGTTGTGAAATTTTACACATATAAAGTTAAAAAAAAAATAGAAAAGAAAAAGAAAAAAGGAAAAGTTGGAAGTTTGTTTTAACCAACTTATGTAAAGTTTTGTATTAAGTGGGAGATATCACCACTATTTGTTGTATATTATATTTATGGATTGAATGGGAGTTGGCCGTTATGGGAACGCCAACTAAGGTTATTCTTTGATTGAGATCTTGTTGAGTATAATTCGTGTCTACCTAAAGCGTGTGTTTCAAGTGTTAAAGCGTGAGTTATTCAATGATATGAGTCTTATTCATGGGATGGTTGGGAAAGTGATTAACTACACTTAGGATTTTAATTTATCTGTTTTGTTTATTTTTCATTTTACACCAATTTGTATCCCAAATATTATCCATACCCTATATCATTCTTCATCCAAACCTTTGATTTATTGAGATTAGGGATTTGAGCAATCTTAAGTATCGTAGTCGTGGATTCGGCCATGTATTTATGATTTTGTCACCCTTTTTGATATAATATTATTAGTGAAGATTACTTGGTCCTATCTTTAGCCTATTCGAGTTAAGGATTTGAGCAATTGCAAGTATCGTGGTCGTGGATTCGATCATGTATTTGTAATTTTGTCGCCTTTTCTGGAATGTGAGATCGATAGAGATTAAAAAGGATGATCAACCCTTAACCAACAAACCCTTTTTACTGCTTTAGACTTGTTACTCCTTAGCTTTAGTGGGGGAGATGCGTATACTTGCCAAGCCTATGATAGAATATTCGTCACGACTAAGCAACTAAACGATTTAGAATTGTTTTACGTTAAAAATTATTTTGGTTTCTACTTCGTTAAGTGTTTGGTTGTGTGATTATGACAAAACGAATACGTGCTTAAATATAAAAATAAATCCTAACATCTTTTAGGATACATTTTCATTCGATTAATTCTAAGGTTTACTTGGGGACAAGTAAAGTTCAAGTGGGGGGATATTTGATGAACTCAAATAAGTACATTTTACTATCTTCATTTATCCTATTTATTTGACTTGTTTTATTATATTATCTATGAGAATCGATACGTTAATGTTTACTTTAGTAATTCTCAGGTAAAAACAAGCATTATGTGAAACTTGGCGATTTTGGAC